>CM053789.1:317889254-318041754 GCA_028749045.1 Cupressus sempervirens | reverse complement strand
TAATTGAATCCAAGTGCAACCAATGCTTAACAAATGATCATTAACAATGTTATTGAATATATACAAGTGTCGATTGAAGTCATACCACTATTTGACAATAAGCCACCACCCAGTTATAACAAAAATATCTGAAATCAATTCACAATGTGATTCATAAATATGCAATATAACTTTCTTCATGCCAATGACCAAAAGTAATTAGGATGTAAAATCCCTATGCTATAAGATGCACACTAACTGTTCACATAATGACCCTGTCGATATTGAAATAACAACATCTATCTATGTCTTTGTTTATAAAAATAATGCCTTATTTAGTTGCGAACAATTTCACAAAACAATAGTTAACTACGAGTCAATTTCAAACATATATTAATGGGTAATTTATGCTATCGCAGAGAATTTTCTACTTGAATTGAACTTCCTTTTAACTATTTGACAAAAATGTCATTACCATTAGTTGTCACATACTGGTCACTATATTATTGTTTTTAATACATAATGACCACGTTTTAGAATTCAAGTGCACTGTTTATTATAATGACTTAACCCTCAGTTCAAGTTAATTAATTTTTAAAAAAATAAAAAATAGAGTGACTGTGCCCTTGATCAGTCATGAGTCTGCAACCTAATGTGAGCTTATGACTGTGGCCAAACCACACATATCTATGAACTCTAAGATATGGGTTCTCTTAGAGCTCAGCACTGGCAATGCTGAATACCCATAAGTATAACACAATCACATGCATACTTACTGTCGCATGCATGAGTCTCTGACCGAGTACGATTCGGAGAAGAAAAAGTATGTTTAGGGCAAAGCCCAAATATATACAAATAGCAACACCCAAAATGATATCTCCATAACTTCACATTCAAATGTGGATATATTCAGGGCTAAGAATTGCACACAGTACCATGCTCTGAATATATCCATCCTTGTGTATTAATACACATCATGTAAAATTGATAGCCATTTACAACATGCTTATCGAAATAAAAATGCAATTGTAAATAGAGAGAGAGTAGGGTAAAAAATTGCCCCTATGTGTAATACAGAAGATGGAAAATGCTCAATACAATGTTCTGCAATAAAGCTCGATGCCAAAGCCCCGAAAGCCAAGTCAAAACTGGTAAACAACCTCCACAATGCTAACACAGATAACTTGCAAATGACTTCACAATGGAGTGAAGCAGAAGAACCCAACAATAAAACCAGACAACTTCTAATGAGTAACTCCATCATGCTTAATCATATATGCAAGTATCCCCTTCCAAAAAAAGCCCTCATTATGTTGATACCTCAGCAACATGGGTCACAGATGTTAAGCAAAACAGAGCAATGCGACCAAGTTTTTGGCCCAAATTCTGCAAAAACCCAACTCATAAAAAGAAATGGCCATCCAAACCTTTAGTGCCATAATTCCTCATAAACATTCATTGAATACACATCATGTATCACAGAGCTGTGTATTCGGCAGTACCAAAACCACCGCCATGAATTTGGCTATGAACAATGCTAATATCCCGTCACATGGCATTCAAAATCCATTCAGGGTTGCATTTCATTTAAGAATATATTAAACCCCTCTTTCATAACATATGCATAATATATACCAAGTACACGTTATTAAACCTTTTTAAAAAAGATGAATATAAGTTATGTAATCAAAACCAACCTAAGGTTTTATGAAATAAAGAGTATCTAAAACCTTCACATCATATGCCTATATGCTATACTAAAAAAAAATTTAATGCAATAATTCAATCCCTTCTCAATCACGCATAAGAAAATACAATGACAAGTTCCAAATACATACAACATATTAACATACAAATGTATTTGCAATGTCGAGTTAACATACAATATATAACTTTCTTTCCATTACATACAAAAACAGAATGCAGTTTACAATGAGTTTGAAACATGATAAACATAATCAATAACCAATCATGCAATCATTTATATGCCAGTTTCAAATCATAAAATCCTAAATCACCTTCACTGCTAATAAAATAGTTTTGAACAAAAAATACATTCAGCTTAAGTCTTGTGTTCCAAAGGACAATAATATAACCAAGTTCTATAGAAATAAAACCATAACATCTAAAAGGAACTTATAAAAACAAAGTCCTAATATGCAGAAAACCCAAAGTAGTGGTTAGGCATGACACTCTCCCCCACTAAGATTCAACTTTCTCCTGGAAGTTAGTAAACAAGAATGGATGAGCTGCTCTCATCATTTCAGTGTCCTCCCAGGTAGCAGATGTTTCATCATTGGGGTCCCATAGGATCTTTACATGCCTTATTTCTCTCCCTCTTAAACTCATAGTTTTGCTTTGTGTGATCTACACTGGTTCCAACAAGATTTGACCATCCATAATCTACAAATTTTTCCAATCAAGCACGTTAGCAATATTAGGTATATACTTACACAAAACTGAAACATGAAATACATTATTAATGCGTGAAAGACTTAGTAGCAAGGAAAGTTTATACGCAACAGGTCCAGTCCATTCCAAAAATTCAAATGGACCCATGAATTGTGCTAACTTGGATCCCTTTCCATAACGAATTGGACTCTTATGGGGTGTTACTCAGAGAAACACTTTATCACCCACCAAGAATTGAAAGTCAATTCTATGCTTATCAACATATTTCTTCTATCTATCCTGAGTAGTAATAATGTGCTTTCTGATCCTCTTAACTTGCTACTCCAAATCTTGCAACATATTAGGTCCTAAAAGAGTCTTGTCCTCCAAATTATCCCAACTGAGAGGTTTTCTACAAGGTCTACCATACAATTCTTGAAAGGGTGCCATACCTATGGAACTGTGGTATCCATTATTATAAGTGAATTCTACCAAGTGTAGATACTCCTCCCATTTATTCTCTCTATCCATTACGTACATCCTAAGCATGTCTTCCAAAATCTAGTTGACACGTTCAGTTTGTCCGTTTATCTTTGGGTGATAAGCTAAACTGAAATTCAGCTGAGTACCTAACTCTCGCTACATGGATCTCCAAAGAGAAAAAGTAAACACTGGATCCCTATCAAAAATAATCCTTTTAGGAATACCATGTAACTTAACTACTTGCTCCATATATATCTTGGCAATCGTTGCTACATTATAGGACGATCTAACTAGGTTAAAGTGGGCACCTTTGAAAAACGGTCCACTACCACCATAATAGCATCATGCCTATGAGCTATAATAGGCAATCCAGTAATAAAATCTATAGAAATGATGTCCCATTTCCATTCTGGAATATTATGTGGCTGCAATAATCCCGCAAGGTGCTGATGTTCAGCCTTAACCCACTGACATTCCAAGCATTGAGCCATAAAATTTGCTATGTCTCTCTCTATTCCAGGCCAATAGTAATGCTTCTTAAGGTTAACATGCATTTTCTTGACACCCGAGTGAGCCAAATATGGTGCTTTGTGGGCCTCAAACAAAACCAGATTTCTCAAATCACCCAACTCAGGAACATACACACTCCCTCTAAATAACAATAAAACTTTAGAATTTATTGAATACCCCTTAAAATGCCCTTCCAAGACGCTGCCACTATCAATAACAACTTTAACATCCTGATACCAATGATCTACATAAAGGTTCTACAAAATCTTATCCTTATGATCCACTATTAGGATCAAAGAAGATAATTCATGTCGCCTTCTGCTAAGTGTATCAACAACCACATTCTCCTTCCCTTGCACATAAAAAATCTCGAAGTCATATTCACATAGGAACTCTATCCATCTTTGCTACCTAGCATTGACGTCTAGTTGTGTGAAAAGATACTGAAGCCTTCAATGATCAATATGTAACTCAAATCATTGACCCAAAAGAAAATGACGCCTCTTGGTCAAAGCATGCATGATCGCCGCAAGTTCGAGATCATGAGTAGGGTAATTCACCTCATGACTCTTTAGCTTTCTAGAGTCATAAGCTATAACACATCCTTCTTGCATCAACACTACCCCTATGCCATCCAAAGATGCATCAGTGCAAACCATGAACTCCTTAGCTGAATCAGGGATTGCCAGAACTGGTGCACTAATCAAATATTCCTTAAGTTTCTAAAATGCTACCTCACACTTCTCTGTCCACACAAATCTCTTCCCTTTTCTCTGAAGAGATGTGATAAGATGTGCTATTCTAGAAAAGTTTGACACAAATCCACGGTAATACCTTGCTAAGCCCATGAAACTTTGAACCTCGAACACATTCGTAGGTGCTGGCCAATCTACAATAGCCCAAATTTTGGATTGATCTACAAAAATTCCATCACCTAAAATTATATGTCCTAAGTAACAAATCTCTATTTTGAAAAATTTGTACTTCACAGGATTTGCATATAGTATGTTCCCACAAAGGCATTCCAAAACTTGTTCCAAATGCTGGTCGTGCTCCTCAGTAGTATTAGAATACACCAGAATATCATCTAGGAAAACCACTATGAACTTTTCTAGGAAAGTTCTAAACACACCATTCGTAAGGCTCATAAAGATAGAAGGTGCATTTGTTAACCTAAAAGGTACTACTGTGAATTTCTTAACAATGACCTTGTTTAACAGTCTATAGTCTATGCAATGTCGTAACAAGCCATCTTTCTTCTTGACAAAGATTACTGGAGCACCCCAAGGTGATACACTAGGAGGAATCAAACCTTTCCTCAAAAGCTCCTCCAACTAAAATTTAAGTTCAACAAGCTCTTGAGCTGTCATTATGTATGGAGTCTTGGAAATTGGTTCCGTTCCTGGCACTAAATCAATTTGAAAATCAACTTCTCTTCTTAGAGGTATTCCAAGAATCTCCTCAACAAAAACATCCAAAAAACTTTGCAAGACTAGATGATCGAGAGAACCTTTAACCATTAAATCTTCTAAGTCATTTACCGATATGGCAAACAAACTGCAGCCTTTTTGAGCACACCTTGCTAATTGATTGGCAAAAATTGTCCGCAAAGGAATGGGTCTCTTGATTCCAGCAATAACACTAGCTGATCCAACATCATCTAAACAATTAATTATCTTATCCTTGCAATCCAAAATAGATTGATGTTGTTCTAACCAATCCATACCCAAAACTATGTCATACGATCGTAAAGGTATAACCCTAAGGTTCACTAAAGTAGTAAAAGGTTTCATTCAAATCTTACAGTCAGGAGCAACAATATCAACGTTCACCCTAGAACCTGATACTAACTCCACTTGCCATCTATTCCTTGCCCTAACCATATGAATTCCACTATATGCAACTAAAGTAGAAGAAATAAATGAATCTGTAGCTCCAGAGTCATATAACATAGATACTTTTATACCTTGAGTATTACCTTGAGCTTCAATAACCATGTTTTGGTGTTCGGCTTGTTTCTAATCTAGGGTAGCAAAAACATGGTGGTTCCTAGTAGAATCACCAATTGTCACTTCAGACCTAGCTGGCTTAAGTTCAACCTTCAGCTTGTCCTAGTTAGGGCATTAAGATAGGTAATGAACTATCTGAAAATAATGATAACACTCAACAGATTTCCTGAATCCCATGTTCTTACCTGAAGGACTAGGAGATGTATTATTACTTAGTACACTCTGAGGTGCTCTAGATGGTCTAGGCCCTTCTGAACCCTCAGAGTTCTTATCAAACTTCCTCTTCTTGAATTTCCCACCTAAAAATCTTGATTTTGAACTATTCTGAGGAGGCTTTAAATTCTTACTAAAATTCAGGGTAGGTAGGTCCATGCAGGTTTTGTCTGAAGTCCCATGATAGCCAGACTTCATCTCAATCTGCTTTGCTTGCTCTGAAGCTTCCTGCATAAAAACAGGTCTAAAAGTTCTCACTTCCCGATCTTGGGCATAAGCCCTCTGATGAAATGTTGTATCATGGCCTTATCATTTTTTTCCCACCTAGAAAATTTTATAAGCTCGTAGAACCTACATTTATAATCTTCCACTCTAGAGCCAGATTGTATAATCTGAAAGAACTCCTCTACACGGGCTTGACGCCAATATTAAGACATGAACCTCTCATTGAAATGCTCTACAAAGAGCTCCCGAGTAACTAAAGATATATCAATGCCAAGCTTCTCCAAGTCCT
Source organism: Cupressus sempervirens (assembly GCA_028749045.1). Taxonomy (NCBI): domain Eukaryota; kingdom Viridiplantae; phylum Streptophyta; class Pinopsida; order Cupressales; family Cupressaceae; genus Cupressus; species Cupressus sempervirens. Next base: position 318,035,655 of record CM053789.1, on the reverse strand, counting down.
GTTCCCAACACAAGGAACCGAATGCCCTCAAATGCATAACTGTCCATCTTACTTTCACGTTACTCAAGTAATGATGTAAGAGAAAACACCACTCAATATTTAGTAGCCAAGCTTCTGTTGTTGTACCCTATTTTGTACCATAAAATAATGGCCCTTTCACCTTGGAAAGATCCTTGAGCTGATCTCTTGCCACTGGATCATCCTCTACAGGAAGGTTAATACCCTACACAAGAGGTATCCTAAAATTGAATCCCCTACTAGGAATCTGGTTGTTAGTCTCAATATTATTGAGATGTTCCAGTATCTGTTGAAGTACCATAGCTTGATTTGCCTAGTTATCCTAGTTGTTTCCAACCTCAACATTCTGATCAAACTAACCAACCCCAACAATTTTTTGGTGCCTAGGCCCTCGACCACGGCCCCTGTCCCTACCTCTACCTCTGCCAACAAAGTTATCCTCAGGAATGCCACGTCATCGAGCTCCTCTAGTGACGAGAGGCATGATAGCAACCTAAAAAAAATTAACTATTAATAATGCATTGATGACGGGTAAAACCCTATAACCCAAGAGTCTTGGTTATTCTAACCGCGCTCTGATACCAAATGTAAAGCTAACCTTAAAAAAAAAGAAAAATTGGAAACAAAGAACAAGCATAATGAATGAAAGAATTTTTATTTATTCAACTTTTACAAGAATAAGAACAATGATTAAGTCACTCTCAATTCATAAACCTCAAAATAGAAGAAGGCATCATCCAAATCAATTTCCATTATGACGTTAATACATAAAAAGTTCAGTACAATAATGAAGTATGATATCATTCTTAAATGCCTATGTCCAACATATGGGCCCTACAAGTAACAAATTTTGTTTCAAGAAGTAACTTCAACAGTCATCCTTAGCTACTTGTTAATCAACTTGAAACACCTAAAACACACACAAAAATGCAAGACAACACAAAAAGGGCTCAGTACACACTAAGTTGAAAAGTGTAGTCCACCTGCATACATGTTAGAATAAACATATACAAAACCATAATGCAGATATCTAAACCACATAACATAGTGCAATTCTAAAATTAATATGCAAGAAGTAAACATCTTCTTAACAATACAAAATTAAACTTGCACTAAGCAGAACTAATAAATGAATCATACATATACTGAGGTGTCATCACTATGGTGCTAACATACTGCATCTGTATATGGTAAGCTCATAGACAACACATAGTGGAATTCTCTATGGTACTCATGAAATGATGTAATAGAGACTTGCCTTGTTCTCCATACTTAACCTTACCGGTTTAAGTCATAGGTAAGGCCAATTATCTTTTGTATGAAATTAACCCACCCAATTCATCTTAAAATTATCACTGAATTAATTAAATGAATAGGATAAATCGATATTCAGCCACCTCAATATACGATCATTACAACTATCCTTAAAATACACATCAAGCAGATATTCTAAAAATGCACATGCAACGAGGAACATGTCAATTTTCACATGATATTACATTCTTTGTCTATTGAAAATCTCATCCTCTACTGCCAAATTCAAAATTAAACTTAGATTATTTTAACAATGGAAATAAATACTACAATATTACAATCTCTTAAATATAACTAAATTGATGCATCGGTTTAATGATATTTACCAGTCATAGTACTATACTACTTATTCCTACTGTTATAATAAACTAAACTTATCCTTCGAAATGATCTAATATAATAAAACAATGCACATATGATATTCTTGCTTTAAATGACATATCATCAAACATATATCATAAATCTGCCTCATTACTAGAAATGACTTTCCATTTCAATTATGAACTGAAATACATCTGTATAAATAAAAGGATTTTATTTCAAACATCTTATCTCAAAAAAATCCATAAATTCTATTAAGATACTTCATAGCAAAATTAAACATAATTGAATCCAAGTGCAACCAATGCTTAACAAATGATCATTAACAATGTTATTGAATATATACAAGTGTTGATTGAAGTCATACCACTTTTTGACAATAAGCCACCACCCAGTTATAACAACAATATCTGAAATCAATTTACAATGTGATTCATAAATATGCAATATAACTTTCTTCATGCCAATGACCAAAAGTAATTAGGATGTAAAATCCCTAAGCTATAAGATGCACACTAACTGTTCACATAATCACCCTGTCGATATTGAAATAACAACATCTATCTATGTCTTTGTTTATAAAAATAATGCCTTATTTAGTTGCGAACAATTTCACAAAAAAAAAAGCTAACTATGACTCAATTTCCAACATATATTAATGGGTAATTTATGATATAATAGAGAACTTTCTACTTGAATCGAGCTTCCTTTTAACTATTTGACAAAAATGTCATTACCATTAGTTGTCACATACTATTCACTATATTGTTGTTTTTAATACATAATGATTGAGTTTTAGAATTCAAGTGCACTGTTTATTATAATGACTTAACCCTTGGTTCAAGTTAATTAATTTTTTTTTTTTTTTTTAAAGAGTGACTATGCCCTTGATCAGTCATGAGTCTGCAACCTAATGCGAGCTCGTGACTGTGGCCAAACCACACATATCTATGAACTCTAAGATATGGGTTCTCTCAGAGCTCGGTCCTGACAACTCCAAATACCCATAAGTATAACATAATCACATGCATACTTACTGTCACATGCGTGAGTCTCCGATCGGGTACAATTCAGAGAAGAAAAATTATGTTTAGGGAAAAGCCCAAATATATAGAAATAGTAACACCCAAAATGATATCTCCATAACTTCACATTCAAATGTGGATATATTCAGGGCTAAGCATTGCACACAGTGCCATGCTCTCCATATATCCATCCTTGACTATCAATACACATAATGTAAAACTGATAACCATTTACAACATGCTTATCAAAATAACAATGCAATTGTAAATAGAGAGAGAGTAGGGTAAGAAATTTCCCCTACGTGTAATACAAAAGATGGAAAATTCTCAATACAATGCTCTGCAATAAAGCTCGATGCCAAAGCCCCAAAAGCCAAGTCAAAACTGGTAAACAACCTCCACAATGCTAACACACACAACTCACAAATGACTTAACAATGGAGTGAAGCAAAAGAACCCAAAAATAACAATAGACAACTTCTTATGAGTAACTCCATCGTGCTTAACCACATATGCAAGTATCCCCTTCCAACAAAACCCCTCATTATGCCAATACCTTAGCAACAATGGTCACAGATGTTAAGCAAAAAAGAGCAATGCGGCCAAGTTTCCTGCCCAAATGCTACAAGAAACCCAACTCACAAAAATAAATGGCCATCCAAACCTTTAGTGCCATAATTCCTCATAAACATGCATTCAATACACATCATGTATCACAAAGCCGTGTATTCGGCAGTACCAAAACCACCCCCATGAATTTGGCTATGAACAATGTTGATATCCCGTTTCATGGCATTCAAAACCCTTTTAGGGTTGCATGTCATTTAAGAATATATTAAACCCCTCTTTCATAACATATGCATAATCTATACGAACTACGAGTTATTAAAGCTTTAAAAACAAGATGAATATAAGTTATGTAATCAAAACCAACCTTGGGTTTTATGAAATAAAGAGTATCCAAACCCTTCACATCATATGCCTATATGCTATACTGAAAGAAAATTTAATGCAATAATTCAATCCCTTCTCAGTCATGCATAAGAAAATAAAATGAAAATTTCCAAATGCATACATCATATTAACGTACAAATGTATTTGCAATGTCAAGTTAACATACAATATATAACTTTCTTTCCATTAGATACAAATATAGAATGTAGTTTACAATGTGTTTGAAATATAATAAACATAATCAATAACCAATCATGCAATCATTTAGATGCCAGTTTCAAATCATAAAATCATAAATCACCTTCATTGCTAATAAAATAGTTCTAAATAGAAAATACATTTAGCTTAAGTATCATGTTCCAAAGGACAATAATATAACCAAGTTCTACAAAAATAAAAGCATAACATCTAAAAGGAATTTATAACAACAAAGTCCTAATATGCAGAAAACTAGAAGTAGTGGTTAGGCATGACAATGGTCATGTTGAAGTGTGTGTGTTAACAGAGGCCACATTTACATGCATACATTTCTAGCACCCACCGTGGGGCTTGAAAAATCAATTTCTTATGACTTATTTGCATTTTTTAAATCAAATTTTAAGCTCTCTATCTGTATGGTTTGGTACAATTTTTTATAGAATTTGGAATCCTCATGTGAGATAATACATTTTCATGCGAGGATTTGAATCCTTGTATGAAGAACCTTTTTTGTCTCTGTGAGAAAGTGCCTGAGCACACAAATCTTCGCATGGTACCTAATTTCTTTGCATGGGCCAAAAAATGATTTTGCACAGCTCTGATATAGATCTTGCACAAGATCTCATAACAATAGCCTATGTTTCAAGTGTTTTTACTTTGTAGTTGATTTTATTAATGTGCTTTTATTGGAATCTATTTTTCTCTGATTCTCTAGTTTTTGGCAACTTAACTATTGTTTGCAAGACAATTTGTCAAAGATTCCTTTTAAAACCCACTCAAACATGGACTAATTGTTTGCTTGCAGGATGATTTCTGAAGACACGTTTGTCGAAGAATATACTTAAAACCCACAAAACAATGTGTTTTCTTTTCTTGCTTTTCAAACTAGATTAAATAGGGCTTTTGAACTTCTTAGGGTGCAAGATGAAAGAATAGGGGATTATTCTCTTCACTACTTGGAGGTCATGACCAAGGGTGAATCAAAAACCTAGAGGCTTCTTAAAAACAACATTCCAAGGGAGGCAAGTAGCTTAGTGGTTATCCTATGCTTGTTCTCTTCTATGATAAGATGATGATTTTCTTTTAAGGGAATCAAAATCTTTAAGGAAGGATGAGTCTAGACTGATTAAGCTAAGAGGGTAATTGATCTATTCTGCATGTTTGGGTGAGCGAATAAGGTAGAGGATTGTGCTCTTTCCCCTTGAGGGAAATCAAAAACTTAGACCCTTAGATCTAGACCATTAGTCTATCTCAATCCTTTAGAGGGCCTGCCGAAGTGATCCAACCTCTGAGAATGACCCAAGTGAGCACACTCCTTTTGCCAGAGACTGAAACATCTAAAATTCAAAAGCAGTTGAAAATCATGGAAGACTAGTTGGCTCAGATGATGAAGGACAAGGATAAACCTGCAAAGTCATACACACTTGATGCTCTTTGTCCTTTTAAATTTGACAAAAACTTAGACAACTGATCCCTAAGATACATTGTGGGAGTTCTATGCCTTATCTATGGATTTCATGCATAACTAGAATTATCTCATGCATTTATTCCCTAGAAGTCTAGGTGGTTAGGAAATGGAGTGGTTCTCACACCTACCTACAGGTATGAAGACATTTGATGAGATTGCTAATCCATTTGTACAACAATACTTGCATAACATTCAACATCCTATAAACATTTGGGATCTGTGCAATCTTAAGAAAAAAGTTGGGGAACCTTTCCTAACTTTCCTCTAGAGGTGGAGACAACTCTACACTAAATACTCATGCAAAATTCCCAAGATGGAAATGCCTGATATATTCACTGACAATCTTCTATCCAATTTTGGGTAAAGTGTCCAACTTGAAGGTTCGCGCACATTTAAAGACATGGTAACATAGGCTATCTGTATTGAAGAATTTATGGTCAAGAAAGGTGAAATCACCCTTCATAAGGACACTAGACAAGGATCCACTACTGGTAAAGACAAACCTAAATATGTGAGTAAGAGCTGAGAAGTTGTACATGATGGAGTTGTCGACAATATAACTCCCAAGCCTGCTAAGGTGGCATTTAATCTCACTAATAATCTTAAAGAATCAAAATAGGTTGAAGACTCCTTTGGATAAGTAGACATCTAGGAATAGGCCGAGAAACTCCTGGGCTACACATCCTAAGAGAGAGTTTACACCTTTGGGAGAATCGCTCAATGTGGTTTACAAAGTATTATTGCAAAACAAACTCATATCCCCATTGGATAAAACTCAGCCCTATGATCCGTAGCCTTGACCACCATGGTGGAATGAGATTTCATACTATGAATACCACCAAAACAAGGGTCATAAGACTCCTAAATGTGTTAACATACATCACAAGATCTAGGATCTAATCGATTGTGGTGATGTGGTTGTGGATGGGCCAGTACCAGATAGCACTAGTCTTGTCATTAACTGCTCTTTCAAAGTCTCCTCGACACTATGGCAGGACATCTAAGGTAAAGAAACCTTTACTACTTATGCCTTAGACCAAATAATATGGTGCTTTTTTCATAGCTATAGTTCCATTAGAAGATGAGAGTGAAAATAGAACTATTGCTACATGGCTTTACAAAGATGAGGTACCAATTGATCTCATAGAACAAGCTTGTGAGATCACTCCTGAGAAATATGGTCCTCGCTTAAGAACGATGAAACATTATGGGTACAAAGGAATTGGTCCTATTGGCTACAATAACAATGTTTTAATCGATCCTATTGCAGTTACAACTTGCAGCAATAAAGATAGTACTGGTCTAGGCTTTAAGAAAGTCCCCTTTCACTTAGGGATCAACAAGTTTGTACCAGAGCCTGAGCGCTTGGTAGAGTGCAAATCGCAAGCTGAGTCTGATTTTTCTGAAGATAGTGATGATGGTGAGGATTCATATCCTTATCCTATTCCTCATGATTTGGCTGAATTCTTTGCTGATCCAGATGACTTCATACCACAAGTTAATTCTATGGATAGTACTGGTGATTCATTTTGTAATACAGCTGATGCGTATCATGTTCAACCCAAGAAAGAAGAGTCTAGTCAGTCTTTATGTGTTGAGTATCTTTCCAAGAATCTATAGAAAGAAGGAAAATGGATCCCAATCACTCTAGAAGAGTGCTACAATATGTCACCTTGCAGCACAGATTCCAAGGAGTATAAATTTGATTATCTTCCAGAGGTGACTACTGATAAAGACATTGACCAAGTCCATGTCTATGAAAACCAACTCAAAATGGGGGAAGCACCTAGGGTTATGTCCAAAAAATATATTCCAACTAGTGTTCTCATGTCCTCAGTTGATGATGTTAGTTCTTTTAAGTATTCGAACACATCTATGGAAGAAATTACGTTAGGCCTCAATTTGTTAGTCCACACATTTGATGATTATACTGTGAAGATAGTTGAACCTACCACTACTCTCTCACTTATGAAGCCCGAGCTCATAGACCAAAATCCCAATGCAACCAAGGAAGTTCCAATATTCTAGAATGATTATGCTCTTGCTTGCTACCTAAACACTGTTGAACCTATAACATCTTCCATTAGTGAATGCAACATTAATATGACTGAAGCTGGCATCAAATATCTCAGTCATAAAATTTTTAAAAAAAAGAAAAATAGAAGGTATGATGGTGAAAACCACATTGTAGCATTGTCAGACCCAAAAAAAAGTAAAAACAAAAGGTGTATCTAAGGGTGAAAACCTCTTTGAGGTGCTTGAAGATGAAATATTTGATGCACTTTCGAGTCATTTTTACGAGAGATCATCAGTGCTGATCAAGCTAATAGTACCAATCAAATTGGGAACTAAGGAGCATCCTCACATGATACACCTAGCATAGTCCTTGTCCCCAGAATAAAAGGAAGAATTCATTCCTTTCTTTCAAGAAAAAGAAGATTAACTTCACATGGACTTATTCTGATATGCCAGGGTTGGATCCTGATCTAATCATGCACCAGTTGTCTATTGCACTGGGTATCAAACCAATTAAACGAAAGCTTTGCAAAATGCATCCTCATGCTACATTACTAGTTAAAGCTAAATTGGAGAAGCTCCTTAAGGCTGGTTTCATACTTGCTATTGATTATGCTAAATGGATATCCAATATTGTTCTAGTTTTCAAACATGAAAAGTCTATTAGAGTGTGTATGGACTTTAGAGATCAAAATTTGGTGTGTCCTAAGGATGATTTTCCACTGTCAAAAATCAACATAGTGTATATGACAATAGGATACGAGATGTACTCACTCGTGGACAAGTTTTCTAGTTATAATAAGATCAAAATTTCTCCAGAAGATTAGGAAAAGAATACTTCCACTTCTGCATGGGGAACCTTCTATTGAAATGTGATTTCCTTTGGTTTGAAGAATGTTGGTGCAACATATTAGAGAGTTGTTAGTACAATTTTTTATGACATGATGCTTAAGACCATGGAGGACTATGTGGATGATACATTCAAAAGTGCAAAATGCCATACTCATTTGCAAGATTTGGGACCTATCCTAGATTGCATGGAAAAATTTAGCTAATGGCTCAATCCTAAGAAGTGTACATTTGGTGTCACATCAGGGAAACTATTGGGATATATTGTGTCTACAAAGGGAATTGAGGTAGATCCAGAGAAGGTAGAAGCAATCATGGACATGCCTCCACCTTGCAACATTAGTCAGATGAGAGGTTTACAGGAGGAACTCTAGTGTATTCACATATTCATCTGACAATTGGTAGATATATCACAACCTTTTACAAAGACTCTCCATAAGGGTGTGAAATATAACTAGAGCTAGGATGTTGAGTAGAGCTTACAATAGATTAAACAATATCTCTCTAATCCACCCATACTATTTATGGGAAGCCTTTGATCCTATATATTTTAGCAACCAAGACAACTCTAGGGATGTTGTTAGCTCAAGAGGATAATAACAACAAGGAATGAGAAATATATTATCTAAGCCTCATATTGATTTCTTAAGAGATGAATTAAAATATTATTGAGAAAGCTTGCTTGGTACTATTCTTCACTTCCTAGAAGTTGAGACACTACATGCTCACTCATACCATGTAGCTGGTAGCAAACATTGATCCACTAAACATCTTGCTCAGCAAGGCAGATCTAATAGGAAGGCTAGCTAAATGGTTCATGACATTAAGTGAGTTTGACATCCAATATGTTGAATGAAAAGCTATCAAAGGACAAGCAATTGCTAATTAGTTGGTAGATGCTCCAATGCAGAGTCTACTTCTAATGAATATAGACTTCCTTGATGAATCAATTTTAACACTCACGCATAAAATGTGGGTGATGTTCTTTGACGGTTCTTTCACACAACAGGGATCTAGTGCTGGGATACTATTCATAATGCCACAAAGGTATTCACTAGCTATAGCATATAAGATCCTCTTCCCCTGCACTAATAATATTGCAGAATATGAGACATTAATCAATGGGATGAAGTTTGTAGCTGAATGGAGAGTTGATTAGTTGAATGTCTTTGGTGATTCTCAACTTGTAATCAACCAAGTAAATGATGTATATTAGACAAGGGATGAAAAATTACTCCCCTTACAAATACATGGTTGATGACATGAAGAAGTATTTTTTTCATATCACTTTCCAACAAGTCCCTTGGGTAGATAATAAGGCAGTAGATATGCTAACATGAGTTCCTAGTGGATATGCTACTCTACGCTGCCTATGATGCTCCTAAAACCTAGATGATGTATTCTATTGTAATACATGATTCATCCCGCTACCATCATATTTATTCCTACCTATGTGACCAAATCATTCTGAATGGTCTAACACAAAATGAAAAGTATCATCTTGTCCACAATGCTTCATGGTATATCATTATTACCGATGACTTATTTAGGAGAAGTCTAGACAAAACACTCCTTAGGTGTCTAGAATCTGAAGAGTCTAAATGTGCATTAGTTGATGTCCATGAAGGCATTTGTAGGTCCCACTCGAATGGCTTGAAACTATCTCATAAACTCATTAGAGCTAGTTACTATTGGCAGAATATGGAGAAAGATGCAATTAAGTATGCTCAAGCATACAAATAGTGCCAGCTCCATGGAAATATGATTCATGCTCTAGCCAGGAAGCTAATTTCGTCTATCTCACTATGGCCATTTCAACAATGGGCCTTTGATTTGGTGGGTCAGATTCACCCATCGTCATCTAATGGAGACAAATTCATCATTAAAGCTACAGATTACTTGACAAAATGGGTGCAGGCAGTACTTCTCTCAATAGCTAATGGAAAATTTGTAGCTCTATTTATCAGAAATTACATCATATGCAAGTATGGTGTACCTTGTTCCATCATTACTGATAATGGAGGATAGTTTAAAAATAAAGATCTTAATGAGCTTTGTAAAAGGTTCAAGATTACACTGCATTGGTCCTCTATATATTACCCCCAGGGTAATGTTCAAGTAGAGGCATCCAACAAGGCTATCCTTAAGATCTTGCATCACACGGTCAGTAAATCTGGAAGGGACTAGCACCTTCAAATTAATCTAGCTCTATGCCCATATCGAAGAAGTATCAGAACTCAAACGTGTGCCACACCCTTTACTTTGGTTTATGCAGCAGATGTTATTCTACTGATTGAGGTCGAGATTCCTATTCTACAAATCTCCATGAAAAGCCTCATCACAGATGATGATTACAGAATATCTTAGATTCAAAAGCTAGTTCTACTAGACAAGCATTGACAAGTGGCATGTGATCATCTTCAAGCCCATCCACAATGAATGCCATGAAGTTATGAAAAGAGAGTGAAGCCACACAACTTCCAACTAGGTGATCCCATCCTGTGAGAGAATCCCAAGAATCAACAACAGAGAGTACAAAAAGGGGAAGTTTGAACCTAACTAGCTTAGTCCCTACATCATCACTGCAATGTCTAGATCTGGTACCTCAAAGATCCTATCATCACTCTCCATCTAAAGTAGTTCTACAATTGATTGAGTCTCAAAAGACCCATGTACATACTTAACGATCCTAAAAAAAATCTAAAATTTGGAAAAGGTCCTGAAAAAAATCTATTATCTTGGTGAAAACCTAGCAATAGGTGCCTTGGTAATACCAACAAAAAAAAATAAAAAATTTCCTCTACCAAGAAGGTGAAAACTTGGTAAATAGGTGCCTCTTGTTCCTAATGCTCCATCTTGCAGTGCACCTTCTATCTTATTATGCATTTTCTTTCACACTTCCACTTTCCTATTTTACATTTTTCTTCGCTCATGTATTCATGGACTACATCTTGTCGTGACTCAGGTGCAACACCCTATAGTGGTATGGAGTCTTTTCATGATAGTCACCAACTGTTTTAGCTGTGTCTGCCTACTATCATTCATATCGCTAAGATTCTCCTCACAGAATCTCTCACATGATAGTCACAAGCTATTCTAGCCGTGTCTACCTACTGTCACTGGTATTACTTAGATTCTCCTCATAGAATCTGTTTCACAATAGTCACTAGTTTTTTATCTGTGTCTGCCTATTGTTGCTTGTGTTACATTCCAGGCCCTCTCATTGAAGATCTCTAGTGTCACTCACCAGTTATTCTGAATATGTCTATCTACTGTCACTCTGTCCTCTTTTAGATCTTCATCTTGTACATTCCTCTTTGACTTCAATCACCTGTCATTCTGACTATGTCTATCTATTGTTGTCACTTTTTTAAATGGATTTCCTTCCCCATTGTTCTGGATAGTAACACTACTCCTATAACATGTCAAATTAAACTCAGAACACTAAAATTCTTTGGAATATCTTGTGCTTTTCTTTGCTTTTCTTTCTCATGTCTCATTGAATAGCTTGATGATGTCCTTATCAACTAGAGAATCAAGGACTGAGTGCATGATCTTTTCTTTATTTTCTATTTGTGGTTTAGTTCCAAAACATCTAAAATATTCATGAAAGGGGAGTGTCCACTATAAGAGCCCCTATCTCGTGTTGGATGGCTAGGTGTACCTCAACTCCTCTTAATTGATTAGCTCTAGAAGTTTGATGCTTCTCCTTGCCTATTGAAGTGAACTCTTCATGCTATATAAAATATCTAAAAATTATCCTGCTAAGTGAACATATGGGTGACTACAAGTACAAACTATGAATGTTATCCTAGGTTACGGATACAAAGGCCATTGGGGACATACTACTTACCGATTGCTTAGCATAAGAATGATCTTCTATGTGTCTAGTTTGTTTCCATGCAAGCAACATTTAGGTCATCCTAGCGTTTATGCTTTGATGCTTATGCTAACTTGCTACATTAAAAGGGACAAATGTTCTAGTCATTCTGGCTTCTTGTGCCTTGAATGCTTACATTTAATCCTGAAAAAACTATAACGTATGTTCTATTCATATTCCTATGATTGCAATGTTAGTGGGAATTGTATAAAATAGGAGATTTTTTCTATATCCAGTGACAATAACTTGTCAAGGGTCATAACCAGACTGAGGTTTGCATTTAATATAGTCTTGCATTACATAATTCACTTGCATTACCCTTTGTAATGGAAGATTGTGGGTATCATAAAAAATGTTAGGTTTCTCCATGGATGCACAAGTGTTTGGTTCGTCGATTTGCACTCCTCCATGAAATACATGTCACTATGAAGAAACAAACATGCAACACTACATGAGATGTTAGTCCATTTCCATATGCATTGCATCCATAGACTCGTAATATCTACTCTACATGCTCATAATCACATCATAATCAAAGTAAAACAAGAATCCATAACATAAAACATACATCTCATAATAATCACATTGAGGTCTCGTGTACATCACAAGTGAAGCAGACACATACAATGACATGTACTCGATGATACTTGTCTCAAAATCTAGTAAATATATATATCAAAAAATGGGTTAGTAAAAAAATGGGTGTTCCTCGAGCACTATCAATCAATATGATACAAATTGGTGCTGGCACACCAATCGATACATAGCCAGAGATCAAAATCAAGAGCCAGGCACACAACATCTAACTCTCTTTGTAGTCTCCTAGTTGGTTGTGTCATTAGGAGTGCTCGAAACAATGATCTCTCACATTCACTGTCATATCTCTCTTAGAGCTCAATTCACTAAAGGACAAAATACACAAATGAATTGAAAATGACACCTTGGGCCCTTATATAGGGGTTGACCTAATTTTTTGAAATTGCTTAGAATTGCACAAAAATCATTCGTTGGCTAATTTGACCATTCTAAATCCATTTTTCATGATCGAATTAGACATCTGACACACCTAAGTGCCTCAAAAATGCATTTTAAAATTGTGGGGACCGACGCGATCAAATGCTTGTCTAGTCTAATTTTTTTTGAATACTTTGGGATTCTTGAATTTCTTTCAACTCTACATTCTTCTTGTTTTCCAAATTCATTTTGGAAATAGTCAACTAAGTCAACTACACTTAATTTTAGTCAACTATTGGTCAAATTTGGTCTTCTAGACCTCAAAATCATGTTGAATTGACTCCAAATTTTCTTCTATTTGTTTTGTTCTCTTCTATATCCTGCTAAATTTTTGATTTCTTCAATATCTCTTTATTTACTATTTTACATCATATTTCTAGTGTGTCATCTTTCAATTTCACTCCAGAGGGGGGAGGATGATTACATCATTGAATTAAATTTCAACTCCTTCTAAATCTCATTGCTTGGGGCATCTGGTTCCCATCTTATGTTTTCATCACTTGGGGCATCTTGTCTATCTCTTTTTGGCATCTTTGTCATCTATCTCATCTATTGATCAATTGATCACATCCTATAATATTTCTAGTTAGAGTCTAATGGACAAGTATCAGGACAGTCTAAACCCTGACTCTTGAGGATCAAGCCTCATTCTGGGGATGATTCTATGACTCATAATTGGATCTTACTTAGGTATCTAGGTGTTCTATCTGGATCCCTTAAGGTTAAGCTTTGTGTTGGAGATAACCTTTAAAAGCTTATTTTGATTTAGGTATCTAGGTGTTCTATCTGGATCCATTAAGGTTAAGCTTCATGTTGGAGATAACCCTTAAAAGCTTGTTCCAATTCAGGTATCTAGGTGTTCTATCAGGATCCCTTAAGGTTAAGCTTCATGTTGGAGATAACATTTAAAAGCTTGTTCCAATTTAGGTATCTAGGTGTTCTATCTAGATCCCTTAAGGTTAAGCTTCATGCTAAAGATAACCTTTAAATGCTTGTTCCAATTCTAGTATCTAGGTGTTCTATCTGGAACCCTTAAGGTTAAGCTTCATCCTGAAGATAACCTTTAAACGCTTGTTCCACTCAGGTATCTAGGTGTTCTATCTGGATCCCTTAAGGTTAAGCTTTGTGCTGGATATAACCTTTAAAAGCTTGTTTCATTTAGGTATCTAGATGTCCTATCTGGATCCCTCAAGATTACGCTGTATTCTAGAGATAATCTTTAAAAGCTTATCTATTCAATTTAGGTATCTCGATGTTCTACTTGGATTCCTTAGGATTAAGCTTCATTCTAGAGATGGTCCTTGAAAATTCATTGATTTGTCTCCATAGAGTCAATTTTGGAACCAATCTCATTTCTTGATATATGCATCATACTATCTAATTTTCTTTGAATTGAGCATGCTTCTCACACATTCAATCAAAGAGGGGAAAAATGTAATATCCCAAAATTGGCTCATTGTCATGATACCAATTCTTGTCTTTTCTAAAGTCCTATTTCATTAGGCAAATTCTTGTTCTGATATTTGATACTTGACTTAATTGTCAGATGTAGAAAACCATAATCTACATTCATCATATTTCCTATTTAATTCCTATAGTACTCACTCATATTAGCCACATCAAACCTATTTGATTTAAATTTAATGTAATCTAAAGTATTCATAGTTTATTAAATTAAATTATCTCCTAAGGCTAATGTACTATGGGATTAAAATTTATTTAATTTAATAAATATGCTTATTTTTAATTAATAAAATGAAATTATTTAATTAAATAGAAAATCTATTTCTAATTAATTAAGAAAAGTTATTTAATAAAATAGGAAGTTATTCCTAATTAATTAAATGAAGTTATTTAATTAAGCAGAAAACTATCTCTAATTAATTAAATGAAATTATTTAATTAAATAGAAAATGTATTTATGAGAGCATATCTCATTTTATTAAATTGAATATTCTTCCTAATTCTACTATTGAGTTCAAAAATGGAAATTCCTAGATAACTACTAATCAAATTTTAAGTGATATAGATCACTTGTTCTCACACTAAAGTCTATCTGAGATGATTGATTCTTATACTCGGATCTTTTTTTCATAAAGTCCCTATAAAATTTTGAGGTTATACACATCATCGCTAACATGTATACTTTCTCCACGTAACTTTTCTAGTCATAATATGACATCTACAACATGTTATAAACAAAATAATACATTGCGATAAACAAATTCTATACTTAGATAGTTTTCTAATTACCAAATCTTACGTATCTTTATTTTTTAGGTTTCCTATCAGCATGTACATCATGTTTCCACAAATGAAAAAATTATGTATCACTATTAGCTAGTTGTCAACAATCTCCACCTTTGGCTTGATGGTAAAAAAATAGGGAAAATTACCTGAGTGACAAAAACTTAACTATCAAAATAAACATTACATCTATTATAACTTGTTCAACTTAACATATATGCTCCCCCTTACAATATACTTTACACTTTTACAATCTTCACATGTATCATTCCCCATTGCATCTTTCCTAGCAATCTCTACTTTTGTCATGGATACAATTTTCACATCTCTATCCCTTTGACATCAATGAAAAATGTCAAACTGTCAAAATATGTCAAAAAACTATCAAAACTATTGTCTTTTATGCTGAAATAATCTTCATAAAATCATCAAAATTAGTCTCCAAATTGTCCATACCTATGTTCCATGTCTCATTGGTAGACTTAACTAATGTGAGAATTGCACATAAAGCATATAATGCAATCTCAATTGTATTGATATATGAATACAAAATATTTTAATATGTGTCCTTCGCCTTGACACATTCATCTAGCTGCTTCTCAAAAAAAGATAACTTTAGAGTAATGGACTCTCTTAAATCAAATCTTCTCTTAAAAATATACTTTTTCCAAAGTTACAATTTCCTAATTTCATTGTGAATACTAGCAACTTGACTCTCAAAATCATCAACTTTGCTAGATGGATGTTGGATTTGGCTAGATAAAGCCTCTAGTTCATTCATCTTTATCTCTATCTAATTGTTCATGTCTTTAGTTAGCTTGTATGATAAGGTATACATAACATACATATTTTTTTCCTTCCTATTGACATTTTCAAAGTTCTTTTACACATATTTCAAGATTAACTAAGTCATTCTTGATATTCTGGTAGATGGTGCTAAACAACTTAGTATTGTGTGAGATTTGAGTCTTCACCTCTATAACATTCAATGGATTTCCTGAATATTCATTGAGATACTTTAACACTACTTGTGCTCTCTGTTCAGGATTTGACTTCGTATGCTATATTGTCAAAGTGTTGTGCAGATTATCTATTACTTCCATTAAAGTATTCTACAAGATTTTCATAGTTTTGTTCTTCTATATGAGATTGAATAGTGATGAGATCGGATCTATTTAATCATCAACACCAATAGCCAAACTAGCAAGAGAGAGTAGAGTAGATGAACTAGATGGTTTAGTCTCATACTCCCTTTATTTCTTTTTAGCTTCTTTAGTTCTTCTTTCTTCCTCTTCTTTCCTTAACTTTTCCTCTCTTTTTCTTTTCTCTTCTAATTTTTTCTTCTCTTCTTCCTCTATTTTCCTTTTCTTTTCTTCTTCTGCAATCCTTCTTTTATCTTCACCTTTCTTTCTTTTCCTTGATTCCTTAAGTAATTTTTTCTTGGCTTCTTTTATCTTCTTCTTTTCTTCTTTTATTCGTCTCTTCTCTTCCTCAATTTTCTTTAGCTTTTCCTTAACATGTTTAGTGTTAGGTACATTTTGTTTGGAATTACCAAATGGATTTGTATCATTAATGTTAATTGTAACATTGGTTTGATCAATTTGCATAGTGTCACCACTTACTGATACTTTTGAGACTCTAGGAACTGGAGGAGATGTTGCCTATGATTTTGTTGACATCTTATTGATAACTACTACAATCTCCTTTCTCAACTTATCCTTTTCAAAAACCATGAATGGAAATGGTTTCTACTTATTTCTTAAGTATGGTGTGAGGTTATTCAACAATCATTTTATTTCTCCTTCATCATATGTCTTGCAAATAGTCCTCAACATATACTTTCAATTTTCAAGGTCTTCTTCTCTTAGAGGAATCTATTTATCTACAAGCATCTCATAGAATTTCTTTCTCATAGAATTTCTTGTTCATTACTCCTTCAATATCTTTAAAACTTCAATCATTTATTGTGATATATATTACAATAGATATATCAATTTGATCTTTCTAAAAATTATTATATAAGTCATAAAACTTATTTATCTACACAAAGTTACCTTCATCGGAAATTGTTGTATTTATCTTCTCAATCTTTGGCTTCCATGGTTGTCGAGTTTTGCTTGCTACGTGTTTAGGTGGAGTCACCTTCTTTGCTTGCTTAGTTTCCTATTCCTTCTCTTCTTCACCACTTGATTAAATTGTTAACAATGTTTTCTACCTCTTACTATGTCTTGTATTCAATTGTTTCACTCTCTTAGTTTTTGAAGATATTGCTTCCACTAATCTCTCAGATTTTCTTTTCTACTCATTGGGCTAAACATCAAACATTAGTGTATATGGTATGCTCTATTCTAAAGATTTTTTAGCAACTGATAGTGACAAGGGTGGTATGTTTAATATACCTTTCTTTAATGTTTGTCTCATGGCCTCAGATTCTCTTTCTATCATTTTGGCCTTTGATAGTACCTTCTTTAATATTGATTCAACCTTTTAATGTGATGCCTTCTCCAAGGTTTTTTGATGAGCATGTTGTATAATCTCATCGTATGTGCCAAATTTGTATTTAGCTTTATCTTTCTCTAAATTCAACAATAAATCAATCTAACTAACTGCAACATTGTCATTCAACTCATGGCTCAAGGGGTTCAAAATTTTCTCCCAAGGTTCTACTACATGAATATAAGTGTGATTTGTATCAACTAATATACATATTTCTTCCTTGAATCTATCCACAAATTCTAGTGAATTCCTAAATCTTTGTTTCATCTCATTCTAAAAGTTCCTCATAATTAAGTTTCCATTGTCTAATATATTGTCTATAGGGTGCCTTTTGCATATGTCTGCAATCTTTGTAGTGCATCTATCGTTACTCATTATGTATGTAACTAACATGTAGGTAAATCTATTTAATACATGGAAGAATATGTGATTTATCAATTATTGGAATCTAAGCACATCATTCTTGGTTCTCTTAATATTTTCAAAGATTTTCAAGAGTTGCATTCTTAGTACTTCACTCAGATTTACTTGCTCTCTCCTAATAGATATCTTATAAGTTACATATACAAATCCTACTAAAATTTCATCAATATTAGAAATTGTACAAACTAAATAAGCAATAATTCTAAGAAATCTCACATCATCTTGCTTGACAGAGCTTATTACCATGGCCTTCCCATTATATACTGCCTTAGTGTAACTTTTCACTTTTCTCTTAACTATCTCACACTGCCTTCTTTGCTAAGACTAGTTACCTCATGAATAAGGTTGGTAGAAATGTCCACTACATTATCTTGCATCCAAAATTTTCCATCATGTATCCCACTCAATATTATTTAAGTCCATTCATCTATATCTAGCTCATGATAGAAATGATACTTAAACAAGTCAAGTTCCTTGAAGTGTTCAAATCTAGGCTTCATAGTCATGTAAAGGTTAAAGATTAGTTCCATATCATTATTTATAGATTCACTACTAGTTGACTCAAACTTGTAAGTCAAATATTTTTCTATGTGTTCAAGGTAAACTATGTTCTTTAGAGTGATAGACAATGCATAGTTAGGGTTTCCTTTATTAGGTTTTACATAAACAATCTTAAACTTAGGTCTATCCTCATTCTCAGCACTATGTACTAATGACATATCCATGATCTTTATCAATATGAAGTTTTACCGAGAAAATTTGTGAAAAAATGATAATATACCTCTTTCTAAAAATAGGGTTTGCTTCAAAATCACTATGACAAGTTGCTTTGGAATGCTTTTCACTTTGAATGTTTTTGTAATGAAGTAAAAGCAATCATATGCTCCATTTAACCATCAATTTAAACTTGCACTAATTGCATACTTAGTAAATCTGAAGAAAGTTGTTACTTGCATTCTACAATCAGTAAACTACACAAGATCATCTATCTGATCATTGTATGTCACTCGAGGTTTACTATAGCCTCCTTCCATAATGACAAATATCCTCAAGACTTTGCATCATGAAATTCTTTACAAAAACTTACTTTTCATCTTCTATTACAAAATTAGCCTTTACTGTAATACCAGTAACTTTGAATTCCATCATAACCTTTTTAGATGAATCAAAATTGAGCTTAGGTAACATCTAAACATAACAAGATACACCATTTTACAACTTCACTAACTCTAATTTGGTCTTTGACTAAATTTCTCAAATTCTAATGTTGTGAACAAGCTTAATTCAACTTAATTGAATCAAGCTAAATGACTAACTTCCACCTTCATATTTCATCATTATCTAACTTTTCTTTTGAAATATATTTTCCTTTTATGAATGCTTCATTAATTTATTCTCAAATTTCACTCAAAATTTTTCCTTTTTCTTCATTTTATTTTCTAGCTATGGAGTTCCTTTCGTTGTTCCTTCTACCATTCCTTCTATTCATGAATTTTCTTCCATTGTTTCTTCTATCTCCAAAGTTTATGTCCATTTTTTTGTACTTCCTTGTATGTCCAATTTTTTTTCATAACTAACATACAAGTGCTCTACTTCTAGGATTTTGCTAATCATCAGGTACATGACAATTTTGAGCAATGTATCCTAAGTTGTTACTCTTATAACACATCATATGCCTTATGTCTTCATAAGATCTTCCTTCACTTGATGTGTTGGAAATATATATGAAGTAACTTGGGGAGGGGATGAATTAGTTACCACAAATTAAATCCACAGATCCCTTAGATGTCATCAAAATTGATAAAACTTATTACTGTTGTCACTTGGTAAACATATAGAAATTTTTGAAACTCGATAAATGTTGAGTATGTAATACTTCAGCAGATCTAACATTAACAATAATAATATGCAAACATGAGAGATAAGAAATGAAAACAAGAGACACCATATTTAATATGGAAACCCAAATGGGAAAAACCACCAATGTAACTAGTTACTATTTTTCCCTCTTTTGAAGTGAGCGTTGTTAGAAGGCAACTCTGTTAAATGTTACAAAACACACTATTAGGTGTGACCTTGTTAGAGGAGTTAATCACCTTGTTAGGAATTTCCTTGTGAGAGGTCTTAAAACAATTTAATGGAACTATCATCCTATTATAGGATTTATAACTAGCTACTAAACAACCTCTATTAAGAGATTTTAGATCACTACTACAAGGGTTAGAGTGCAACAATGCAATAACTTAATTGATGTTAGAGTAAATAACTAATTACTAATTATTTATTCTATTTTCTTAAACTTACTTAGCTAAATGAATTTCATTAATTAGTTCTAACTTAGGAGTTTGTCATAAGTTGTTGACAATATGGGAGTTTGTTCTCTCCTAAGTCATACTTATCCTCTCACATTGTTCGAGGAATTTCCACCTTATGTCGATGTATGCTTAGTTGTCATACTTATCTCCTATCATCTTCTAGCTTCTTCTAGGAGATTCCTTGAGCTCTTTATATTCGATCTCACTCAGTGTATTTCATATCACTTAAGACATTTATCATATTGTAAATACATTTTTCTTGTGTTTGCATATTTTGTGGTCTCATCATGTCTGTTTAGGGTTTTTTCCTAGCTCCTCGCTCTCCCCTTCTCAGCTTCCCTTTGACAGGTCTTTTGCATGTAGGTGATCCTAGGCGTCTTTAGAGTTGGCTTTCTTCAACTCCAACATGGTAGCAGAGTCATCCTGCTACAACTTCGTTGAAGGAATTTTCAAGTCGTGATTTGAAAGCAGCAACCTTAGCAGAAACCTTTGTTTGTTTGTGCAATTTTTTTTCAATTCAGGGGTACAAAATTTTTTTAGAGCATATTGGACCCAAATGGACACCACCATTGGATTCAAAAGGCATCTTTCAGCTAGCATCCATATAAAATTTTCCAATTTTCACTACAAGGCTTCATGAGGATTGAATTTTTAAGGGCAGGCCATCCATATGGATGATTTTCATAGGAAAAAAATAAAAAAAAATTCAAAGGACACACCATAGAATGGCCACCACCACACTCCCACAGAATGACCCATGCACCACCACCACCAACTGCAACACTGGCGGGCCGCTGTGGCACTACCCACAGGTCTCCTCCGCCGATGGGCCACTCAAGCTCTGCCTCCATCGGTGGTCTCCACCTCGGCACTGCCGAATCCTGCGCCCTTGCTAGTGACACCTCCCTTCTCTACCCTATGACAGAGCAGCATCACCCTATAGACTTAGCCCATCCCGCATGGATTTTTTGCCACTTAGCACCACTGTAGGGGTGACATGTGGCCTGGGTGCCACGTGGCACTCTACCACATGGTCCTACCACGTCACCTCTGCAAGTCAGATTTTGCCACATAGCATGCCACATGGATTTATTTTTTGTGGCGATGGCCATTTGGCCATTAATTATAATGTAGCAATTTGTTGATGTTAGTATGACAACACCCCTGCATCACCTTCTTCTTGCACCTCTCCTTCAGGTTCTATTTTGGAGCTACTATTGGTTTTTTGGCCATAACTTTTGCATACGAAGGTATTTTTCCAATCCAAAAGAAGTGTCAAAAAGCTGGTTCTAAGATGGAGACATTGGTGTAGGTATTTTAAAGTTTTGGTATAATTTTTACTATTCTTTTGCAATCAAATTTTGAAGTCCTTTTTTTGACTCCGGCAAGCTTTTCTTTTGCATCCCTTTGCCATTTTTTGAAAATTTTATATTTCTAGAAAGTTGGTTCTATCTACTTTTCAAAAATGCTGTTATTTCCTTTAGATTATACCCCATTCTCTTCCTATCATTATTTTGGCATTTTTGCTACTTGGTGGATATCTTGGGTGTTTCAGGTTTGAGGGTCATTTTCTTGGTATGGGATCCTTTCTTTCGAGCTGTACTTTATTTTGTTACAGCTCATTTTTGGTTTTGATCATAGTGGCTATCATTTTGGAGCACTTTTATGTATTGTAATGAGATAAATTGCCACTCTTACATTTTGGGGGTCATGAACATTATTTTGAGACAGATGTACTTGCACTATTTTTCATAAAGCACCATAGGGGATAGGTTTTTCCATTTTTGTGCCCTTTCCTTTGTCAAGTGAGTGTCCCTTCCATGACATTAGCCCATGTAAAGTTAGTTTGATTGTGTCTTTATGGGTGTTTTTTACCTCTTCATCTTTCTCCTCGTTCTTGGTTCATCTGCATGAGTCTTTGGCTAACCTTTTCAATTGCATGTCATTTCACCCCATCTTCATTAAGGGGGGGTTGTTCTATTGTTCGAATGCTTTCATGGTTTTATGGTTTGTTAGTGTGAGCTATGTATTCAATGGTTGATCCTATATACAAGGAAATTGTAGTGGCTGGCTACCTATGCATTTTGGTGAGATGGATTGTCTACCACATAGACACGCTCGGTTCATGCCATCATCTTCCTTGGTGGTTCTTTAGATCAGCAGTTTTCTTTCTGATGGTAGATTTGTGGCTTCTACATGATTTAGTGATGCTCCTTCATGATCACTTTTTTGTTCCTATTTGTAGGGACATCTTTTCTCTAATTGGAGGCTTCTTTGGTCCTTCACTAGATTTTCAGTTATCTCCTTTTGGAGAGGGGTTTTTCCCACTGGGTTTTCTCCTTTGCTTCACTTACAGAGATTGCATTGTTCATGGGTACCTAACATGGCCTCATTGTCAGGAACCATTCCATTATGCATTTCTTAGGTTTGTGAACTTAAGGAATTTCCCTAAGTTGCACTTGAGGGGGGTGTTAGAGTAAATAATTAATTACTAGTTATTTATTCTATTTACTTAAGCTTACATAGGTAAATGCATTTCATTAGTTAGTTGTAACTTAGGAGTTTTTCATAAGTTGTTGACAATACAGGAGTTTTTTCTCTCCTAAGTCATACTTATCCTCTCACATTTTTCGAGGACTTTCCACCTCATGTGGATGTATTCTTAGTTGTCACACTTATCTCCTAGCATCTTCTAACTTCTTATAGGAGATTCCTTGAGCTCTTTATATTTGAGTTCACTCATTGTATTTCATATCACTTAAGACATTTTCCATATTGTAAATAATTTTTTGCTATGTTTGCATATTTTGTGGTCTCATCATGTCCATTTAGGATTTTTCCCTAGCTCCTTGCTCTCCCCTTCTCGGCTTCCCTTTGACAGGTCTTTTGCATGTAGGTGATCCTGGGTGTCTTCAGAGTTGGCTTTCTTCAACTCTAACAATTGATATGCAACTGAATTGCTGAATCTAGATCTCTATTGTATTGAAAAAAAAATTCCTTCCTATTTGAATATTAATTTTTTTCTCGACAAGGACATCTTATTATCCTTCAAGTTTTCTCGCACACTTTTCTTCTCAATTCAATAAACACACTTGCATACATTTGAAAATCACAACTTGAGCTTGAATTTATATCTTTGAGATTGTCAAGTTGATTCAATATAAAATAGAATGACCAATAATCATTACCATAGTCAGTGGGAACCAATACTTGAAATAATTAAGCTTCATATGATAAAATAAAAAAATCCTCCATTAGCTGATCCTACTTGGTAAACACTAGTTCTGAAATAATTTTTTGTGTCAACCAACAAAAGCTTGGTTAAAACTATGAACTTGCAAAATCCTTTGGTAACTAAGTGAACTCTATTAACAATATCTTTGACCAATTTTCCCTTTTTAACCATGGAATCTCGATTAACACTATTTCCATAGAGTAATCTTTAGAAACACTCGGTAGACAAAGAAAACTACCTTGCTAACCAAGTGAGCTCGGTAAGCACTAACTGATAACTAATATGACATTTGTGTGACATCAAAGACAACACACAATTAGAAAATTGTATCTAATAATCTCCCTCTTTGAAATTCATGGAAACACAACATGTCATAGCATAATGAAATTTGAGAACAAGACTTCTCCTTCATGTAGTAATCTCCCTATGTAAAGGAATTACATAACTTCAATGATACTATACTTTCCTTCTTGAAAACATCTCACTCTAAAAGAAATTTCAAAGAGATATGACATTAAAATTCTCCCTCTTTGACAACACATGCCAAAGAAAACACTTACCAAATTAGTATGAATATAGCTTGAGTACTTATTCATATGCAATATTCTCTTGACTATGTTTTACCAACTAATTGATCTTTAACTAGGTTATTGTTGATGCATCACTGAAACTTCATTTAGTAAGCTTCAGATAGGGGAATGAACCTTATCTTACCTCTTAGATACAAGAATGCTTTCTTGCGTAATGAGTTGGTAAATATTTCTACAATCTATTCTTTTGTATGGACATATTCCAATCTAATTTCTTTTCCTTGTACCAATTCTCTGACAAAATGGTATTTAATAGCAACATGCTTAGTTTTGGAATGCCTCATTGGGTTCTTCGATATGTTAATGGTGCTCATTTTATCACAAAACATAACTGGTTCCTTGATCACAACCTTCATACCTTCGAATAATTTTTTTAACCAAAGAATGTTAGAACAACTTACTTCTGCCATGGATTATGATGTCCAATTTTGCTTCTTGCTTATCCAAGATACCAATCTTTTACCAAGAAAGAATTCTCCTCCACTTGTGTTTTTTCTATCATCAATATTTTCCCAATCAGCATCAATGAACACCTTTAGTTCTAGATTTCCTCCAAGTTTATGCCACAAAAATAGTCTTCAATGCCTTTCAAATATCTCAAGATTCTTTTGATTGTCATCATTTGAGTTTCTCTAGGTTTTTCCAAGAATCTTGCCACTATACCGAATGCTAGAGAAATATCAGGTCTTGTATGCACTACATACTATAATTTCAAATCATTGATTTGTATAAGGTATAATCTTCTTCTTTGGAGTCATCATATTTTGTATGCTTTAGTCTAGTACACATGGGGGTTCCAACAAGTATTGAATCTTCCATAACAAATTTCTTGAGTATCTCCTTGATGACTTAGATTAAGTAATGTAGATACCATTCTTGCTATGTTGTATTTGAAACCCAACAAAGAATTTAATCTCACCAAACATAAATATTTCAAACTCTTTGTTCATTTTCTATAAATATTCATTGCATAGATCATCATTCCCTATAACTAGAGTGTCATTGACAAAGATATCTACCAATACAATCTTTTTATTTGGTCCTTCCTTTATATAAAAACTATTGTTATCATTAGTTCTTTAAAAAGAAATTTGTATAAGGTAGTTGTGTAACCTTTCATATCATTCTCTAGGAGCTTTTTATGGACCACAAAAAGCTTTGTGTAATTTGTAGAATGTGTCCCTTTTGTCTGGATCAAAAAATTCTTTTGGTTGTTCAATGTAGACTTCTTCATCAAGAATACCATTGAGCAATGCAGATTTAACATCCATCTGATATACTTTAAATCCTTTATGTGCTATATATCCAAGTAATTTCCTAACACCTTCCAATCTTGCAACAAGAACAAAAGTTTCACCATAATCAATGCCTTCTTCTTGAAAGTAGCCTTTAAATACCAATCTAGTTTTGTTTCTTGATTTCTTGATACCTTACCATCTTCATTACACTTATTCTTGAATACCCATTTTGGTCCAATCTTATTACATTTTTATCTTTGGGCCTAGGTACAAGAGTCTAGGTTTTTTTCTTTTCTATCTATTCTATTTCTTCATTCAAAGCCTCAATCCAACTTTCATTCTCAAATGCATCTTTAACACTTCTAGATTCAAACTCAGCAAGTATACATGTACCTTTTAGCTTTCTTCTTGTCATAGTACCTTTTGATTTATCTGCAATAATCTGATTAGGTTTATGATGCCTTGTGAAATACTTTGCCAATACAAGTTCCTTCCCTTTTAAATAAATTGCATTGTCTTTCTCTTGAAGTTCAACTTGAGATTCATGTTGTTCTATCTATGGCTTAGGTTCTTCAGACTCATTAGACATTAGCTCATTAGCTTCAGATTGTAACTCGAGTCCTTGTGACTCAGTTTGAACTTCTTGTAGCTTAGTAACTATATTGGGATCGATAGATGAATTCTCCTTATTTTCAAATATGCCTGGTCAAGTATTAGATTCATTTTCTATGAATCTTCTATAGTCTTGTGGTTTTTTGTTGCTTTCTTCTTCAACCTTTTCTGTAAACTCATCAATTCTTACATGTGCACTTTCTATTGTTTTGTGAGTAAACAAATTCAAACATTTACATGCTTTTCTTTTGCTAGAGTATCCTAGAAATATACTTCCATCACCTTTTACATTAAACTTATTATTTCTAGAATCTTTCAAGATATAACATTTATTTCCAAATACTTTTAGGTAACTTACATTGGGTTTGTAGCCATACCATAGTTCATAAGGACTCTTGTCTGAATCCTTCTTTAACTAAACTCGATTCAACATATTAACTACAATGCTGATAACTTCCTTCTAGCATTTTATAGCAATATTCTTCTCAATCATCAAAGTCCTTGCACAATCCATGATGGGTCTATTTCTTCTTTCAGCAATTCCATTTTTCTTGGGAGTACCAGGGGCTGATAAATATATTTTCATTCCTCTGTCAATGAAAAAGTTATTGAATTCATTGGAGATGAATTCACCACCTGAAAAGTAATATGACCAACTGCTTCACATGAAATGTAGATTAGGGGAATTTAACCTTTGTATTTTCCTTCACTTCTATAGTATTTCTTTGCAAGAAAAGCTTCATAAACTTCAAGATCATTAGCTATGCTTTCCTTAGTTTCCTCTTCACTTTCTAACTGATTTTCCTTTATCTTCTTCCCCTTTTCTTTGTGTGAAATTTTGGCGTCAAATGCAAAAAAAACATTTTTGGAAGCTAGAACACAATTCTCAAAGTTGTCTACCTCAAAAGCTATCAACCTTCCTACTAGGGCATCCAAACCTATCTTGTTTCTTGTATCACATCTTATTTCTTGAATAACAGATACTCTAATCGCATATATGGGAAGAAAAGTTTTGAGAATTTTACTTACAACAATTTCTTCTTTGATTTCTCCTCCAGATGCTCTAATTGCACTGAGACTAGGTTTGATTCTTTCCACATATTTGGAAATATTTTCATCTTCTCTCATTCTCATTTGATCAAATTTTCCTCTAAGAATTCCTGCTTTGGATATCCTTATATTTTCATCACTACAATATATGTCCTTGAGTTTTTTCCACATTTCAAAAGAATTTTTACAATCTTTGACCTCATCAAATTCTTCATAGCTAAGAGTAGATGCAATGCCAATCATTATGATGTTATGATTTTTTTTTTCAACAAGATCTTTAACAGATAATGTACCAGTGGGAGTTTTGTATTTTGTATCAAGGTATTTGCATCCTAAATCATTGATGGTAGCTAGATGAAGTCTCATGAGTCCCTATCATTCTGAAATGTTATCTCTTTCTTATAAGACATCTTGATCTTTGGATTAGGTCCATGAAACTTTCCTACAAGCACCAAAAGCTCTGATACTAATTGTTGGAAATATATATGGAGTAATATGGGGGGTGGGGGGTGAATTAGTTACCATAAAATAAATCTGAAGATCCCTTGGATGTCATCAAAACTAATAAAACTGATTACTTCTATCACTCAATAAATATACAAAAATTTCTAAAACTCGGTAAATGCGGAGTATGTATTACTTTGGAAGATCTAACATTAACAATAATAATATGAAAACATAAGAGATAAGAAATGAACACAAGAGACACGTGATTTAACATGGAAACTTAATATTGGAAATACCACCAATGCAAGTAGTTCTTGTTTTTCACTCTTCTAAAGTGAGCTATATTAGGAGCCAACGCGATTAAAGGATATAAAACACACTATTAGGTGTGACCTCATTAGATGATTTAATCACCATGTTAGGAGTGGGCTTCTAAGAGGTATTTAAAAAATTCAACGGAACTGTCACGTTGTTAGAGGATTTACAACTAGATATTAAATCAACTCTATTAAGAGATTTTATATCACTTCTACAATGGTTAGAGAGTAACAATGAAATGACCTGATTGAGATGCAACTTAATTGCTAAATCTAGAACTTTGTTCTACTCAAGAAATTGATCCTTCATAATTGAATATTACTTTTCTGCTCCATAAGGATATCTACTTATTCTTCAAGTTTTCTCACACCTTTCCTTTTCAATTCAATCGACATAGTTAAATACATTTGAAAATCACAACTTGACCTTGAATTTATATGTTCTAGATTGTCAAGTTGGCTCAATAAAAAATAGAATGACCAATAATTATTACCATAGTAGGTTGGAACCAATAGTTTAAATAATTAAGCTTCATATGCCAAAATAACAAAATCCTTCATTAGCCGACCCTACTCAGTAAACATTGGTTCTAAAATGATTTTTTGTGTGAACCAAAAAAAGCTTAGTTAACACTATGAACTTGCAAAAATACTTTGGTAATTGAGTGAACTCAGTTACTAATAGTTCTGACCTATTTTCCTTCATTAACCATGGAAACTTGGTTAACACTATTTCAGGAGAGTAATCTTTAGAAATGCTCAATAGACAAAGAAAACTGCCATGCTGACCAAGTGAGATTGGTAAGCACTAACTGATAACTAATATGACATTTGTGTGACATAAAGACAACACATAGTTAGACAATTGTATCCAAGACAATGTCCTTCCATTAGATCTTCTTCGATCTACAAGATTAGTATATCTAGACATTCTACTATTTCTTCTACCATTATCATACTTAAATTTCCTATAATCAATTACATTATGACCCCTACCATGAAAATTATGAAAAAAAAATTTCTTAACATTATTGATGGCTTATTAGTACAATCTCTTTTCATATGACCTATTTCATTACATAAAAGGCACTTACCTCTAAATTCATACCTAGTTTCCTTAGGAATTTTGACTTGCTTTGATTCATCTAAGATTTCAACTTCCTTGCTTTGATCAACTTCTTTAGGTTTCATAGATGATTGACTAGATTCAATCTTATTATTAAATTTGCCATATTTTTGGAAACTCGGTTAACACTATTTCTATAGAGTAATCTTTAGAAATGCTAAGTAGACAAAGAAAAATGCCTGACTTAAGCACTAACTAGTAACTAATATGACATTTGTGTGACATCAAAGACAACAGACAATTAGAAAATTGTATCCAACAATCTCCCTCTTTGGCATTGATGGCAACACAACATGTCATAGAATAATGAAATTTGAGAACACAACTTCTCCTTCATGTAGTAATCTCCCTCTGTGAAGGAATTACACAACCTCTATGATAGTATACTTTCCTTCTTGAAAACTTCTCACTCTAAAACAAATTTTAGAAAGATATGACAATAAACTTCTCCCTTTTTGACAACACATACCAAATTAGTATCAATATCCCTTGAGTAATAATTCATATGCAATATTCTCTTGACTATGTTGCACCAACTAATTTATCTTCAACTAGGTTCCTATTGATGCATCACTAAAACTTCATTTAGTGAGCTTCAAATAGTAGAATGACCTTATCTTACCTCTTAGATACAAGAATGCATCCTTTGGTAATGACTTGCTAAATATTTTTGTAGTTTGTTCTTTTGTATGGACATATTCCAATCTAATTTATTTGTCCTCCACCAATTCTCTTATAAAATGATCTTTTATAGAAATGTGCTTATTTTTGGAATGCATCACTAGGTTCTTTGATATGTTAACAGCTCTGGTGTTGTCACAAAACACAAGTAGTTCCTTGATCTCAACCTTCATACATTCAAATAATTGTTTAAGCCAAACAATGTTAGAACAACTTACTACTATTGCAACATATTTTTCTTCTACCATGGATTATGATGTGCAATTTTTCTTCTTGCTTGTCCAAGATACCAATCTTTTACCAAGAAAGAACACTTCTCCACTCGCGATTTTTCTATCATCAATATTTTTTGCCCAATAAACATTATTGAACACCTTTAGGTCTAGATTTCCTCCAAGTTTATCGCATAAATGATAGTCTTCAGTGGCTTTCAAATATCTAAATATTCTTTTGATTATCATCATGTGATTTCCTCTAGGTTTTTTCAAGAATCTTGCCACTATACCAAAGGCTAGAGCAATATTAGGTCTTGTATGCAATACATACTATAATTTCAAATCACTAATCTATATAAGGTCTAATCTATAACTTTGGAGTCATCATCTTTCGTAAGATTTAGTCCAGTACACATCGGGGTTCCAATTGGTTTTGAATCTTTCATAACAAACTTCTTGAGTATATCCTTGATGTACCTAGATTGAATAATGTAGATACCATTCTTGCTCTATTGTATCTGGAATCCAACAAAGAATTTAATTTCACCAAACATAGACATTTGAAATTATTTGTTCATTTTCTCTAAACATTCCTTGCATAGATCATCATTCCCTATAACTAGAATATCATCCACAAATATCTCTGCTAATACAATCTTGTTATCTGGTCCTTCCTTTATATCTATTATCATTAGTACTTTGAAAACCAATCTATATAAGGTAGTTGTCCAAACTTTCATATCATTCTCTAGGAGCTTGTTGTAGACCACACAAAGCTTTGTGTAATTTGGAGACCATGTCCCTTTTGTGTGGATCAAAAAATTCTTTTGGTAGTTTAATGCAAACTTCTTCATGAAGAATACGATCGAGGAATGCAAATTTAACATCCATCTAATATACTTTAAATCCTTTGTGTGCTACATAATTAATTTCTTGACACCTTTCATTCTTGCAATAGGAGCAAAAGTTTGACCATAATCCATGCCTTCTTGAAAGTAGCCTTTACATACCAATCTAACTTTGTTTCTTGATTTCTTGATACCTTACCATCTTCATTCAACTTATTCCAAAATACACTTTTTTTTCTAATCACATTTTTATCTTTGGGCCTAGGTACAAGAGTCTAGGTTTTGTTCTTTTCTATCTATTTTATTTCTTCATTCAGAGCCTCAATCCAACTTTCATTTCCCAGTGCATCTTTAACACTTCTATTCTCAAATTCAGCAAGTAAACAGGCATCTTTCAGCTTTCTTCTTGTCATAGTACCTTTTGATTTATCTCCAATAATCTAATTAGGTTTATGATGCATTCTGACATACTTGGCCAATACATGTTCCTTGCCTTTTGAATAAATTGCATTGTCTTCCTCTTGAATTTAAACTTGAGATTCATGTTTTTTTGTCTATGGCTTAGGTTCTTTAAACTCAATAGACATTAGCTCAATAGCTTTAGACTTTAACTTGGGTCCCCATGACTCAGTTTGACCTTCTTGTAGTTCAATAATTGTACTAGGATTGGAAATCTCCTTATTTTCAAATATGCCTAGTAAAGTATCAGATTCATTGTAGATGAATCTTCTATAGTCTTGTAGTTCGTTCTTTCTTTCTTCTTCAACCTTTTATGTAAACTCATAAATTCTTAAATGTGTGCTTTCTATGACTTTTTGAGTACACAAATTCAAACATTTATGTGCCTTGCTTTTGCTCAAGTATCATATAAATATACCTTCATCACCTCTTACATCAAACTTGCCTTTTCTAGAATCTTTCAAGATATAATATTTACTTCCAAATACTTTCATTGGGTTTGTATCCATACCATAGTTCATAGGGATTCCTTTCTGAATCCTTATTCAATTGAACTTGGTTCAACATATGCACTGCAATGCTGATAGCTTCCTTCCAGTATTTGATAGCAACATTCTTTTCAATCATCAATGTCCTTGCACAATCCATGATGGATATATTTATTTTTTCAACTATTATATTTTTCTTGGGATTACAAGAGGCCGATAGCTATATTTTGATTCCTCTTTCAATGCAAAAGTTATTGAATTCATTGGAGATGAATTCATCACCTCTATCTGATCTTAAGAATTTCAATCCTTTCCATGTTTCCTTCTCTACTACTGCCAAGTACCATTTGAGTTTCTCAAATTCTTTTGACTTCTCTCTTAGATAAATAACAATAATCATTCTAGAGTAGTCAACAAGAAAGAGAATAATTTTTTTTTCTCCACTATAGCTTTCTACTCCAATAGGTCCACATAAGTTAGTATGCACCACAATTTACAAGATATCTTCAAATTGATAGTTTTTATTTTAAAACAAGTTTTCTCCATTTTGTCAATTTGATAGTTCTTGCATAAACAAACATTTGATTTCTTCAAACTAGGAATACCTCTTACTTTCCTAAATTTTCTTATTTTCACCATGTTATCAAAGTTTACATAACATAACCTTCTATGCCATAGCCAACTTTCTTCTAGTTGAGCAATAAGAGATGAACAATCATTATGTTACCTTTTATTTGTCTACCTAATCTAATTAGTTTTACTTTTTCATCCAGTAGTCTTTCCTTGCCATGCATGAATTCTACCTTCAATCCAATGTTTATTAGTTGTGTCACACTCAGTAGATTATGCTTTAGTCCTTCAATATAATAAGTATTGTCACATGCAAGTTCATTGGTTAATGAGATATGACCCTTTCCTTTGATGCAACAAGGTTCATTATTCCAAATACTACACTACCTTCATCATAATGTTCAAAATGTTCAAATTTTTTTACATCTCTAGTCATATGATGTGAACATCCACTATCTATGATCCATGTATCATTTTTTCTAACATGAGAGATAAGTACCATCTTATCTCCTTCATCATCAGATTCATCTTTCATAGTAATGTATACTATTTCATCTTCACTATTATTAGAATCCTTAGCCATAAAAAAAGTTTTCTTACCTTTGTCCTTGTATGATTTGTGATCTTTGAAATCATTTTTTCCTTTGTACTTGTGACTCTTCTTCTCATCCTTGCTATCTTTTTCTAAGCACCTAGCAGCAATATGAACAACTACTTCACATGAAAATTAGGCTAGGGGAATTTTACCTTCTTATTTTCCCCTATTTCTACAATTTTTCTTTGTTATCAAAGCTTCAAAAACTTCAAGATCACTATCTGAGCTTTCCCTAGTTTTCTCTTCACTGTCTGACTAATTTTCCTTTAACTTCTTTCCTTTTTCTTTGAGTGAAAGTTTTTCCTTGAATGTAGACTCAATATTTTTGGAAGCTAGAGCATAATTGTCAAAGTTGTCTAGCTCGAAAGCTGTCAACCTTCCTACTAGGGCATCCAAACCTATCTTGTTTCTTCAATCACATCTTACTTATTTAAAAGTAGATCCTCTGATTGCATAGATGGGAAGAGAATTTTTGAGAATTTTACTTACAGTGGTTTGTTCTTTGATTTCTCCTATAGATGCTCTAATTGCATTGACAGTGGCTTTGATTCCTTCCACATATTTGGCAACATTTTCATCTTCTCTCATTCTCATTTGATCAAATTTTCCTCTAAGAATTCCTACTATGGCTCTCCTTATATTTTCATTACCACCATAGATCTCCTTGAGTTGGTTCCACATTTCAAAAGAATTTTTACAATCTTTGACCTCATCAAATTCTTCATAGCTAAGAGCACATGCAATTCCAATCATCCTAATGCTATGATCCTTTTTCTCACCAATATCTTTAACAAATAATGTACCACTAGGATTTTTTTATTCTGCATCAAGTTATTTCCATCCTAAATTAGTAATAGTAGCCAGATAAAGTTTGGTGAGTACCTACCATGCTGGAAAGTTCTCTCTTATAAGACATCTTGATCTTTGGCTTAGGTCCATGAAACCTTCCTACAACCACCAAAAGCTCTGGTACCAATTTTTGAAAATATAGATGGATTAACTGAGAGGGAGGGTGAATTAGTTAGCATAAAATAAATCCACATATACCTTAGATGTCATCAAAATTGATAAAACTGATTACTATTATCACTCAATAAATATACAAAAATTGCTAATACTCAGTAAATGTTGAGTATGTATTACTTTAGCAGATCTAACATTAATAGTAATAATATGAAAACATGAGAGATAACAAACTAACATAAGAGACACCAGATTTAACATGGAAACCCAATACAGGAAAAATGACCAATGTAACTAGTTATTATTTTTCACTCTTATGAAGTGAGCCCTATTAGGAGTCAACTCAGTTAAAGGTTACAATACACACTACTAGGTGTTACCTTGTTAGAGGATTTAATCACCCTATTAGGAGTGGCCTTGTGAAAGGTCTTAAAATAATTCAATGGAACTCTCATCCTATTAGAGTATTTACAACTGGCTATGTAACCAACTTTGTTGAGAGATTTCAGATCACTACTACAATGGATAGAGAGTAAGAATGAAATGACCTGATTGAGATGCAACTTAATTGCTAAATCTAGATCTTTTTCTACTTAAAAATTTGATCCTTCATGATTGAATATTACTTTTCTACTCCAAAAGGGTATCTTCTTATCCTTCAAGTTTTCTCTCACCTTTCCTTCTCAATTCAATCAACATACTCGAATACATTTGAAAATCACAACTTATCCTTGAATTTATATCTTCCAGATTGTAAAGTTAGATCAATACAAAATACAATGACCAATAATAAGTACTATAGTAGGTTTGAACCAATACTTGAAATAATTAAGCTTCATATACCAAAATAACAAAATCCTTCATTAGCCGACCCTGCTCGGTAAACACTAGTTCTAAAATGATTTTCTGTGTCAACCAACTAAAGTTTAGTTAACACTACAAACTTACAAAAATATTTTGGTAACTAAGTGAACTCGGTTAATAATAGCTCTGACCAACTTTTCTTCATTAACCATGCAAGCTTGGTTAACACTAGTTTTGTAAAGTAATCTTCAGAAATACTTGGTAGACAAAGAAAACTACCTTGCTGACCAAGTGAGCTTAGTAAGAACTAACTAATAACTGATATGATATTTTTGTGACATCAAAGATAACACACAATTAGTCAATTGTATCCAAGACGATGTCCTTTCATTATATCTTCTTCTATCTACAAGATTAGTACACCTAGACATTCTACAATTTCTTCTACCATTATCATACTTAAGTTTCCTATAATCAATTGCATTATGACCCATACCATGACAATTATGATAATAAAATTCCTTAACATTATTGAATGACTTATTAGTACAATCTCTTTTCATATGACCTATTTAATTACATAAATGGAACTTACCTCTAAATTCATACCTAGTTTCCTTAGGATTTTTCACTTCCTTTGATTCATCCAAGATTTTAGCTTCCTTATTTTGATCAACTTCTTTACATTTTGTAGAAGATTGACTAGATTCAATATTATTATCAATTTTTTCTTTTTCTTGGATTTGATCTAATCTCAATTTTCTTAATAGCCATGTTTATTAGATATTCAAGACTAGTCGTGTCATAACAAGGTCTTTGTATAGACATTGAATCATTAAGCTTTTCTTTGCTAGAATAAAGTTTCTCAAGCTATTGTTTACACTATGTTAATTTTCCTTTCACAATATTATTATACTTCAGGAGTTCTTCATGATATTCTTTCAATGATTCAAATTCAAAAGTTTTTCTTTGCTAGGATTTCTCTCGGATCTATATTTTTTAGTCTTCAAATTAGATTCAACTATTCTAGGATCATTTCTCAAAGTCAACTTGAGATTTGTAATCTTCAATTCATGCTTCAAGATCTTGTACTCTATCTTAAACTTTGAATTGTCATCATCACTAGTTTGAGATTTAGTACATATAGGCTTGGATTTTAGATGTTCTATCTTTTCCTTCAGTTGACCAATGTATACTTTAGTGTCTTCATATCTATCCTTTACCTTATCTCTTTCTCTAGTAAGGAGATGAATTTGTTCAATATCTTCTTGTTCAAAATATAGATGGAGTAACTATGGGTGGTGGGGGGGGGGGGGGGTGGTGTGAATCAGTTAGCACAAAAGTAAATCCATATATCCCTTAGATGTCTAATAAAACTAATCACTATTGTCACTTGGTAAACATTAAAAAAAATGTTGTAACTCGATAAATGTAGAGTATGTCTAACTTTAGTAGATCTAACATCAATAGAAATAACATGAAAACATGAGAGAAAATAAATGAACACAAGAGACACCACATTTAAGGTGGAAACACAATATGGGGAAAGCCACCGATGTAACTAGTTTTTTTTTTTTCACTCTTCTGAAGCGAGCTTTGTTAGGAGCTAAGCTGGTTATAGGTTACAAAATACACTGTTAGATGTGACCTTGTTAGAGGATTTAATCACCCTATAAGGAGTGGCCTTGTAAGAGGTCTTTAAACAACTCAATGGAACTATCACCCTATTAGAGGATTTACAAGTGGCTGTTAAACCAACTCTGTTAAGAGATTTCCAATCACTGCTACAATGGTTATAGAGTAACAATGAGATTACCTGAATTTGATGCAACTGAATTGATGATTATAGATCTCTATTTTTCTCCACACTAGATCATTCCTGATAAAATATTACTTTTTTGCTCCAAAAGGATATTTGATCATCTTTCAACTTCACTCACACTTTCCTTCTCAATGAATCAATACACTTGCATACATTAAAAATCACAACTTGACCTTCTATTTATATGGTTTAGATTGTCAAGTTAGCTCAATACAAATTACAATGACCAATAATCATTGTCCTAGTTAGCTGGAATCAATACCTATAATAATTGAAATTCATATCCCAAATTAACAAAATCCTTCACTAGCCAACCTAGCTTAGTAAACATTGATCATGAAATGATTCGCTGTGTTAACCAACAAATGCTCAGTTAATATTGCAAACTTTCAAAAATCCTTTGGAAACTGTGTGAACTCTATTAACACTAATTCTAGTCAAATTTTCTTCTTTAACCATGATAACTTGGTTAACGCTATTTCCTACCAGAATTTGTTCAACACTTGAGCAAGCTCGATAGACACAGTCTTTTTTGAGTAATCTCTAGGAATGCTCGTTAGACAATAAAAACTATCTTTCTAGCCAACTGAGCTTGGTAAGCACTAACTGGAAACTAAAATGACATTTGTGTAACATCAAAGACAACACACAATTGGACAATTGTATACAACAAGCTACCTTTTTGGCATTGATGACAACACAACATGTCATCGCACAATGAAATTTGAGAACAAGACTTTCTCTAATAGAAATTTTCTCCCTCTTTGATTTTGCACCATAAGCTTCTCTTATATGCAGTAGTCTTCCTTTGTGAAGGAATTACATAGCTACACTCTTCAAAAAAAATTAGAAAGATATGAAAATAAATTATCCCTCTTTGACAACACATGTGAAAGACAACACATACCAAGTAAATATCAATGTACCTTTAGTACTTATTCATATGCAATGTTCTCTTTACTATGCTACAACAACTAATAGATCTTCAACTAGGTTCCTGTTGAAGCATCACTAAAATTTTATTCAGTGAGCTTTAGATAGCGGAATGACCCCTAATTTACCTCTTAGATACAAGAATGCATCCTTAAGTAATGGCTTGGTAAATATGTCTATAATCTATTCTTTTGTATGGACATATTTGAATTTGATTTCTTTGTCCTACACTAGTTCTTGGACAAAATGATACTTAATAGCAATATTCTTGGTTTTGGAATTCATCACTAGATTCTTTGATATGTACATTTTGCTTGTATTATCACAAAACATGATAACTGGTTCCTTGATTTCAGCCTTCATACCTTCCAATAACTATTTAAACCAAACAATATTAGAGAAATTCACTACTAATACAACATATTCTACTTCTACTATGGATTGGGATGTGCACTTTTTCTTTTTTGTTGTCCAAGATACCAATCTTTTATCAAGAAAGAATCCTCCACCATTTGTGCTCTTTCTGTCATCAAGATTTCCTACCCAATAAACATAAGTAAACACTTTCAGGTCCAAATTTCCTCCAAATGTGTACCAAATTCCATATCCTTTAGTTCCTATCAAGTATCTCAATATCCTTTTGAATGCCCTTATCTGGTTTTCTTTGGGCTTTGCCAAGAATGTTGCCACTATACCAACTGTTAAGGTAATATGAGGGCTTGTATGAACTACATACTACAAATTTCCAATCATTGATCTATATAAGGTATGGTCTACCTATTCAAAATAATCATCTTTGGTATGATTTAGTCTAGTACAAATGGGGGTTCCAACTAGTTCAGAATCTTCCATCCCAAATTTTTTTGAGTATCTCTTTTATATACTTAGATTGAGTGATGTAGATAGCATTCCTAATTTGTTGTATTTGCAATCCAACAAAGAATTTAATCTCTCCAAACATAGAGATTTCATACTTTCTATTCATTTTCTCTAAAACTTCTTTTCATAAATCATCATTCCTTGTAAATAGAGTGTTATCCACAAATATTTTTGCTAACACAATCTTTTTGTTTGATCCTTTCTTGATGTGCAAGCTAATGTTGTCATTAGTTCTCTAGAAACCAATCTATATAAGTTATGCAACCTCTCATACAATGCTTTAGGAGTTGGTTTTAGACCATATAGAGCTTTGTACAATTTGCAAACCACATCTTTCTTATTTTGATCGACAAAACCATCTGGTTGTTCAATGTAGACTTGTTCATCAAGAATACCATTGGGAAATGTAGATTTAACATCCATCGAATATAACTTTATGTGTTGCATATGCACATAAGGTCTTGAAACCTTCTAAAATTGCAATAGGAGAAAAAGACTCACCATAATCAATTTCTTCTTCTTAAGATTATTGTTTAACAGTAGTCTTTCTTTGTTTTTTAACATTTGTCCATCTTCTTTTATCTTATTTCTGAAGACCCATTTTGTTCCAATCGCATTTTTATCTTTGCGCCTAGGTACAAGAGTCTAGGTTTTGTTCTTTTCTATTTGTTCTATTTCTTCATTCATAGCCTCAATCCAAATTTCATTTTCTAATGCATCTTTAACACTTCTAGGTTCAAAATTAGCAAGTAAACATGTAACTTTTAGCTTACTTCTTGTCATAGTACCTTCTCATTTATCATCAATAATCTAAACAAATGCATGATGCCTTATGACATACTTGGATAATAAAAGTTCTTTACCTTTTGATTGAATTCAACTATCCTCATTTTGAATTTCAATTTTAGGCTTTGGTTGCTCAAACTCAGTATGCATTGGCTTGGTCACTTCAAAATGTGACTCGGGTCCTTGTGACTCAGTTTGAACTTCTTGGAACTTGGTAACTATATTGGGCTGAGTAGATGAAGTCTCCTTATTGACAGATGTGTCTGGCAATTTATTAGGTTTTATGTAAACAAATCTCCTATAATCTTCTGGTTCCTTTGTGCTTTCTTCTTTAGTCGTTTCTACAAACTCATTGATTTTCACATGTGCACTTTCTACGATTTTATGAGTAGACAAAATTAAACATCTATATGCCTTGCTTCTGCAAGAATATCCTAAGAATATACCTTCATCACCTTTTACATCTAACTTTCCATTTCTAGATTATTTCAAGATATAACATTCACTTCCAAATACTTTTAGATAACTTACATTGGGTCTGTAACCATCCCTCGAATCATAGGGAGTCTTGTTTAAATCTTTCTTCAATTGAACTTGGTTCAATGTATGCACTATAGTGCTGATACATTCCCTCCAGTATTTGATTGAAATTTTCTTTTCAATCATTAGAGTCCTTGCACAATCCATGATAGATCTACTTCTTCTTTTAGCTATTCCATTCTGCTTGAGAGTTCTCGGGGTTGATACCTGTCTTTTGATTCCTCTTTCAATGCAAAAGTTTTTAAATTCATTGGAGATGAATTCACCACCTCTATCTGATCTTAAGCATTTCAGTCTTTTCCTTGTTTCTTTCTCTACTCTTGCTAAATACCATTTGAATTTCTCAAATACTTCTGACTTATATTTTAAATACATAACAGTCATCATCCTAGTGTAGTCATAAGAAAAAAAGAACAAAGAATTTTTCCCCGTTATAGCTTTCTACTCCAATAGGTCCACATAAATCAGTATGCACAATTTTCAATACATCATCGGTTTGATAGTTTATTCTTTTAAAACTAGTCTTTCCCATTTTGACAATTTGATAGTTATTGCATAAACCAACATCTAGTTTCTTCAAACTAGGAATACCTCTTACTTTCCTGAATTTTCTTATTTTTACATGGTTATCAAAATTTACATGATATAAATTTCTGTGCCATCACCAAATTTTTTCAACTTGAGCAATAAAACATGGGAAATCACCAAGATAAAGATAAAATAGATTACCTTTTGTTTTTATGCCTAATCCAATCAGTTCTCCTTTATCATCTAGTAGTCTTTCCTTGCCATGCATAAATTCTACTTTGAATCCAATGTTGATTAGTTGTTCCACACTCATAAGATTATGCTTTAATCCTTCAACCCAATAAGCATTGTCACATAGAAGTTTTTTAGTTAATAAGATTATGCCTCTTCCTTTTATGCAACAAAGTTCATTTTTTCCAAATCTTACACTGCCACCAACATAGTCTTCAAAGTGTTCAAACTTTCTCTCATCTCTAGTCATATGATGTGAACATACACTATCTATGATCCATGTATCATTTTTTCTCACATGAGAGATAAGTGCCATCTTATCTCCTTCATCATTCGATTCATTTTTTAGAGCAATATAAACTATCTCATATTCACTGTTATCAAAATCTTTATCTATAAAACAACTTTTCTTACCTTTTTCATTTAATGATTTGTGAGTTTTGAAATCCTTCTTACCATTTAACTTGTGAATTTTCTTCTCATCCTTGCTTTCTTTATTTGGGCACCTGGTAGCAATATCGCCAATTTCTTCACATGAAAAATAGATTAAGAGAACTTTACCTTTGTATTTTCCTCTACCTCTAGAATATTTCTTTGCAAGCAATGCTTCAACAACTCCAAGATCACTATCAAAATTTTCCTCTGATTCTTCTTCACTTTTTGAATAAATTTCCTTAATTTTTTTTCCTTTCTCCTTAAGTGAAAGTTTAGCCTAAAATTCAGATTCAATATTTGTGGAAGCTAGAACATAATTCTCATAGTTTTCTAGCTCAAAAGTTGTCAATTTTCCCACTATGGCATCCAAAGTTACCTTATGATTTGCCTCACATCTTCTTTCTTGAATAGTAGATACTCTAATTGCATAAATAGGAAGTAATTTTCTAAAAACTTTACTTATAATAGTTTCATCCTTGATTTCTCCTCTAGAAACTCTGATTGTAGTAACACTGACTTTGACTCTTTCCACATATTTGGCAATATTTTCATCTTTTCTTATTCTCATCTGATCAAATTTTCCTCTAAGGCTTTCTACTTTTTCTCTCCTCACATTGTCATCACCACCATAGATTTCCTTTAGCTTGTTCCACATTTCAAAAGTATTTTTTTAGTTCCTAATCTCATCAAATTCTTCATAGGTAAGAGCTAATGCAATGTCTATCATCAAGGTAATTGCATCTTGAATCACCAATGGAATCCAAATGAAGTCTCATAAGTCACTACCATGCTGAAAATTTATCTCTTTTAAGCTTTGGAATTTCTCTCTTGTAAGACATCTTGATCTTTAGAGTAGGTCCTTGAAACCTTTCCTAAAAGCACAAAATGCTCTGACACCAATTATTGGAAATATAGATGGAGTAACCGAGAGGTGGGGGAATCAATTAGTTACCACTAAAATAAATCCACATATCCCTTAGATATCTGATAAAACTAATCACTCCTATCACTTGGTAAACATATAGAAAATGCACTAACTTCGTAAATGCAGAGTATGTCTAACTTTAGTAGATCTAACATCAATAGAAATAACATGTATACATGAGATAAAAGAAATGAGCACAAGAGACACCAGATTTAATGCAAAAACCCAATATGAGAAAAACCATGAATGTAACTTGTTATTATTTTTCACTCTTCTGAAGTGAGCCTTGTGAGGAACTAGCTTGGTTAAGGGTTACAAAATACACTATTAGGTGTGACCTTGTTAGAGGATTTAATCACCCTATAAGGAGTGGCCTAGTGAGAGGTATTTAAAAACATCAATTGAACTGTAACCCTATTATAGGATTTAAAAATTGTTATTAAACCAACTCTGTTAAGAGATTTCTAATCACCGCTACAATGGTTAGAGAGTAACAATGAGATAACTTGAATTTGATGCAATTGAATTGTTGATTACAAATCTATGTTCTGCTTCACACTAGATCCTTCCTAATCAAATATTACTTTGTTGCTCCAAATGGATATCTCAT
Organism: Cupressus sempervirens; assembly: GCA_028749045.1. NCBI lineage: Eukaryota > Viridiplantae > Streptophyta > Pinopsida > Cupressales > Cupressaceae > Cupressus > Cupressus sempervirens. The sequence goes on along the minus strand of CM053789.1, from coordinate 317,993,190 downwards.
CATCCTTCAAGTTTTTTCACACTTTCCTTCTCAATCAATAAATACACTTGCATACATTAAAATTCATAACTTGACCTTACATTTATATAGTTTAGATTGACAAGTGAGCTCAATACAAATTACAATGATCAATAATAATTGTCCTAGTTGACTGGAATCAATAATTGAAATAATTAAACTTCATATCCCAAATTAACAAAATCCTTTGTTGGCTGACCTAGCTTAGTAAACACTAGTCTTGAGTTGATTCTTTGAGTTAACCAACAAATGCTTGGTTAACACTACGAACTTGCAAAAATCCTTTCAAAACTGTGTGAACTTGGTTCACACTGATTCTGATCCACATTCCTCCTTTAACCATGATAACTTGGTTAAAATATTTCCTACCAAAATTCCTTTGACACCTAAGTGAGGTTGGTAGACATAGTCTTTGTAGAATAATCTTCAAGAATGCTCAGTAGTCAATAAAAATTGTCTTGCTGACCAAGTGAGCTTGGTAAGCACTAATTGACAACTAAAATGACATTTTGGTAACATCAAAGACAACACACTATTAGAAAATTGGATCCAACACTTCTTTAAGTTTCTTCATCAACTACACCATATCCATAGGGATCTTACTTAAGATGTTAAACCTCTTCAAAGTAATTGGGCTCTAATACCAATTGTTAGAAATAGAGATTACTAAGAGGGGGGTGAATTAGTAATCTACAAACTTTAATCAACAAATAAATATTGTTACTTATTTAAAACCATGCATAAAAAAGAAATAAAGTAATTTTGAATAGTAACAATAGAAATGCACAAAGATAGCTCATAACACCATTTTTTTTTGAACTAGGGAATCTTGGCCAAGAGAAAGCCCTAGTAGGGGTGATACCCACTAGATAATATATTGATATCTAAGTTCCTTGTTAGAGGATGGACCCTATTAGAAGTCAATGAGAAAATTTAGTCTAAGCAATCCTTGTTTGGAGACTTTGAATCCCTTTAGAAAATTCCAACCCTATTAGGAGTTGTAGTACAATGTATGCAGGAAGAGCCCATTTCCCTAACATGAAATTTCAATTACAAAGAGCTCATTGCACAATCAATTAATTTACTATTATTTTCTTTTCTTGTTTGATCTTTTGATCTTCAACTCAATCTTGGATCACAAAATAACTCATATAAAACTTCATATATATCATTTTTACATATAGTCACAATTCACAATTCATATTATCACTTTGCTTATATACTAAACCAAGATAGCATAATTCTTATCAAAAATAAGTCCTTTACATAAATACCATGCCTTTACAAAAATTATTGTTGGGTTAACTAAGACCAAAATTCACTTTTCCAAGTTAGAGTAAACATCTAGGGTGTCAGCTCTAATTGGACACATAATTTATTTGTAAACAAAATAATTCTTTCCTTCAATTCTGCTATCCTACATCATCAAAACATGATTATCTCTATTCTATATAGTTTGTACAGAGGTTATACACATCATCACCAACATGTATACTTTTTCCATGTAACTTTGTTAGTCATAATATGACATCTGCAATATATTATAAACAAAACAATACATTGTAGTAAACAAATTCTACACTTAGACAATTTTCTAATTACCAAACACTAAGTATCTTTATTTTTAAAGTTTCATGTTAGCATGTACATCATATGCTGCCATAAATGACAATAATTACATATCAGTATTAGCCAATTTTCAATAGCCTTACCTTTAAACTTCCATATAGACTCTCATTTTGTATTCATTTATGGACAAGAGGTCATGAGAACCATACTAGTGATGGTGAAATAAATATACAATATTTTAGAATGATGATATAAAAGATCAAGCCATTTTTGAATTCAAGCATTTTTGTGAACACACCATTATGAACATCCATTTGGAGTAAGAGAGATCCCATCTTCCTTGATGTTAGTATTCAAGAGTTCATAGATACAATCATGAGGTAGAAATTATGGATTACAAGTTTAGTAGGAGTACATTAGCCTTGGGGGCTTAATATGTTTTCTTATCTCCTTCAAGTCTATGCATTGCTTTCTCATGCATACACATGCTAGGATTTCAATCTAGAGGATTAGATCTAGGCATTACACATTAAATATACATACATATTCTATTATAACCAGTTATTCATGGAGGTGGAGATCACTAAAATGCAGGTTTGACTAAGGAAAAACTCTATATAGCCACCCCAAAACACCAATATTTAGATATATACAATTGATTTTTCAAGAATTGAAGTATATATCTAAGTACCCTTTTTGACAAACTTTTGGGATATGCAAACAAAATTTCCATCAAAGCTGTGTAGGTCAAGGTCAAATTTCAAGTCAAGGATGACCTTCAATGAGGGGTACAATGGTGCCCTAGGGTAAGATTGTACCCCACTTTATGGGTCAATGTTGACCTACTTCCAGAGAGACAAAAGGTTTTTGGGTTTTCTCAATTATAGTTTTCTAGTTTAGGATCTGATTGCAAAATTTCCATAAATTGACATAAGCATCATAAAATAATCATAGCACCAATGATACATTATTATTTTGATACCCATGACTCAATATGTCAGAACATTATTTGATGCACTCAACATTATTATGCTATTTATGATATGTGATGCTTTACTTTCAGATATTTGATTTTGTCATTTCATGCTTTATAAACATGTATGATGATGAAGTGGGTGAATGCAAAACAAACACTTTGAATTTACTAGTTTTTAATGAATATAATAAGATAAACAATTGAATTGTAGAAAATTGATGCTTTAAATTACATGAATTTCTTGATGTGTATATATATATATATATATATACATATACATACATACATGTGTTTCTTAAACTACTGATGTGTGCAATGAGTGTGCAAGAAATTTAGTTGAGAAATCCAATGGAAAGATAGAGTTGAACCCCCTTGTTTAATTGTGCTATCTTTGCATTGTCCTTCTTTTAGGGTTGATATTTGGTCCTATTATTCTCCTAGCTTTTTATTGTTCCTATTAAGTTTTTTAAGGCTTAACAAATTTAAATTTAAGTACCCTAGGGGTAAGGGTATGGGTTGGGAGTACTTTCCACCCCTTTAGCTTCCTTGGTTGACTTTTAGGGTCACTCAAAAACTCTACTTTTGGTTGATTGCAAAAATGGATTGTCATCTACTTGAGTTGGACTCAAACTCCATCTTGAGGTTACTTAAAGTCTAGTTGAGTTAAGAGATCATACTTAGAGGCAGTTTGGAGTAGTTTTGGTTTTGTCACCCACTGTCTAGTTTTAGAGAAAGTTTGAAGATTGAAGGAAGAAAGGGGAAAAGCTCTTCTCAACTTTCCATTTTATCATAACTCTTGTGAAGGTAGGAGTTCTTAAGTCCTTGATTTAGTTGCTTCATTTTGTTCATGTTTGAATCTTGAATAAGGTTTTGTGTTGTTCTTGTTTGCTTTCTTGTGTGTTGGGTTTGATTTGGAGGGATCTTAACTTGTTCTTGATGTTCTTCTCATGCTTGTTTTGATGTTTTTTTTTTAGGGGATTTCATGGGGATTTTTTTTGCATTACTCACCCTTGGATAGGGAAAAAGTGGCCATGTACGAGGGTAGGTCCTTAGTTGGACCTCAATGGTGTAGAGTCTCCTCTCATGGTGACAGGAGGGAAAGAGGGTAGGGTGTATGGGCCCCTACTTGTCATCACACGCCTTATTTGATATTGTGAATTCTTGAATATGGAAAGGAATGAAAATCCTTGTGATATTAGCCTCGAGAGGGCCTTGTAGAAGAATTGAAGTTCTTGAAGTTTTAGCCCCGAAAGGGCTATGTCATGGCATGGTTATTGATGTCTCCCATTGGGAAAATCCAGCTCTCCCCTAGTCAAGTCCTATGTTTGGATCTATTGTGTAAAACCAGGTTGGGGTGTATGCTTGATGTGATCTTGATGTTGTTATGTTTCACCTGGGTCAGCTCTTGTCTTCTCCTTGTATTTCCTTGAAGTTTTGAATGTATTGGAAGAGAGTACTTGTGAAGGATTTTGAAGAGATTTCATTTGAATTGTAATATTATGTAAAAAAATGTATTTGAATTTTGATGTATTGGCAATGACATATAGTTTTCTTACTGGTTCTTTCCTGATGGAGCTTTGAACCAGGATGAGTAATAGAGAAAGAAAAAAAAAGATTATGAAAACCTCCTTGAATTGCTCTTATGCGATTTGGAATTTTGCATATGTTTGTGAGAAAATAGATTGATAGATAATGTCTTTGAATTATGAATTTTTCAAGTTTCAATTATGTCAATGAAAATCAATTTGATATGTCGGAGTTTCAAATTTGATTTTTAAGTATTAAGAGCGAATAAAAATCCTACATTGTGATCCCCAAGTTATCTCTCTCCTTGCTGAGTTTTAGAATTGACCCAATCAAATTTGAATAAGAAATTTTGCATTACCTTGAATTTTGAATAAAAGGAACAGATACCTTTGCAATGTGATGAATTATAAAACATAAATTATAGGTGAGAAAATAAATTATAACCTCTTAGACATCCATGTATTAGTATGCTTAAAAAAGGAATCAATGTTGTCAATACGATAGAAATCATCTCTTGGATAGATAGCAAAGAAAAACATGTCAACACTTAGACCAAAATTGACTTCAAAAGAAAAATGTGCATATCCAGGAGTGAAAAACCTCTCTAGAAAATGTATGGGGAAAGTTTTAATCCTCCCCTAGGTCACAAAGAATATTCTCTGAATTATTCCTTTGGATTTCCACTAAACATCATTATTAAATCTTTTAAAAAGAATACAAATTAAATATATTTGAAATTAAAATATTTAATAGAAAAACTTGTTGACATTGTTCACCCATAAAACTTCTACATTAAACTCCTAGTGGCTAAAAGAGGTTAGGTACTTACCTATGTCATTATATCTATCCATTAAAAAAATAAAGAAATATAAATATAAATATCCAAACTTACCCTCAAAAATTAAATTCCCCCCCCCCCCAACCCTATAGCAAGTATGAATGTGATGTCATAAGGGAGAGGGAGGTATATGGAAGATGTTTAAAAAATAATTATTATTTATTGTTTGCTAAACTTAAACCCCCTCCCCCTTACCTCCTTGTCCCATGCGCTGGGCTCAAAGGCGTGAGTATTACTCATGCTAGGTGGGGTAGTGGGGATAGGTCTGCGCAATGCCAAAGCCTTGGGCTGCACTCCCCATTGAGTGTTGGTCCACGTATGTGGGGACAGGCCTAAGTGGGCCTAGGGAATAGGGGATGGGTAGGTAGTAGGATGGGAGAGGGAGGGTGGTGGGTGGGGGGGTGGCTTCAGTTGGATGTTTTTTTTCTTAGGTTAGTTTGTATATGTTTTAAATTAAAGTTTTGGTTTAATTTTAAGTTAGTTGTTTTAATTAATATTTAATTTATTTAAGTTTTGTTAATATTTATTGTAAGTTAGTTTTGTTTTGTTTTAAATTTTAATATAATTTAGTTATGTTGGGTTTTAGTATAGTTGAGTTTATTTACTTTTTAAAAGTTTGTAGGTTTAAGTTAGTAGTAATTTAATACTAGTTTAAAATTAATTTAGTATAGTTTTAGAAATTAGTTAATATTCAATTTAAGTTAGTTGGTTGATTTGTATTAAATTAAGTTAAGTCTTGTTTAAATTTTGTTAGTGGTGTAGTGTTAGTTGATATTTTATTTAAATTAGTTTATTTTATTTGTTAAAAAGATTTAAATTAAGTTTTGTTTTAAAAATCTTTTATTAAATATAATAGTTTATTTATTTTTTTATTTACTTTAAATAAGTTTAGAGGTAATTAGTATAACTAAATATTTGTTGGTTTGTATTTGTAGTTTAAACTATATGTTTAAATATTAATTGTTTAGTTAGTTTAATTGTTAATGGAAGTAAGAAATATGTTTTCATTTAAAATATAAAGTTATGTAGTATAATTAGTTTTAGTTTAATTATGTTATGGTTAGTTTTAATTTTAAGTGATTATTATGTCTTGTAGCTTAGTTATATTTTAGATATATAAATTAGTAAAGTTAAAGTTTTAGACTTAATGTTAAGATTAATGAAATTAATTCATTAGAATTTATTAAAAGCTCAAGTTAGTGTTAGCATAGGATACTATTTAATTTTGGAATATTAATTAGTTTCAATTTGAATATGTGTAAGATTGAATTTAGTATTTAATTTAAGTAAAGTTTGGGTTTTAATTTGTATTTAATTTAGTTAATAATTATTTTAAGATAGTTTGTATTAATTCAATTTTAAATTAAGGATTGTTAAATTTTTTAATTAGCTTAAGTTTAACTATGATGATATGTAATAAATGTTGGTATTGAATAGTATCATTGTTAAATTTTTTTTGGTAAATTGTTTTATTAAATTAGCTTAGTTTAAAAGTAGTTAGCATTAGATGTAAATATTAATTAGATTTAAATAAAGATGGTTAGTCTCATATTTTTTATTTAGCTTAATTAATAATTTATTTAACTAATGATCTATTAACTAAAGTTATTCGAGTGATTTAGAGACATTGTACACAAGTATATAAAATTACCAATGTGATAAAACTTTTAAAATAGAAATTTGATTGTTAAAGTAATTAACCGATTTAATGATGAAAGTTAAATTAATGATTAATTCACATGTGAAGATTATAAACCTAAGATGAAATGTAGAGAACCTTTACTTTAATTTTGAACACAAACATATCAAACTTAGAGCATTTTAATTATTAACTTTTAAAAAAAAATTGTGTGCTTTTTGTTTGTCCATATATTTTGGGCATGACATATTTCCAAATTGTTTCCATCATGAGGTATGTATCTTCTCAAATGTCAAGCATTTCTATATTTATATTATTCCATTTCAACTCAAAATACAAATGAAAAGTGGTGAGTGTTAAAGGCATTACTAAAGCTTCCCTTTTATCCTATTCATTTCTGTGAACATGTTTATGACAACTATTTATTTTTGGTGTTAGATTTAAATCTTGCATTGAATTCATTTATAATTCAAATGTATAAAATAATTGAAAATTTTCAATAAAAGAATATAAAACAATTTATATTTTTATGCTATTAGTATTTCAATATGTATGATTCTTGTTTTGAATACTTTGACAAGGCTTTTGTTGCAAAAGATGATAGATTATCTAATGAGGTACATGGTAGTGAGGATGAAAATGGTCTATATAAGATCTTCATTGATCTTATTCCTATTTCACTCTCCCCCACAACCTCTACAATTGACCCTTACCATAGGGTGTATGGATGGTCGCCTTCATGTCCCATTATATACAAAATTAATAAACCTAAAATGATATATCCTACACCTTTGATGATGGTAAAAAGATGTTCTTAGATAATAATTAAGGGTAAACATAGAGATCCTTTGGATTTCTTTGATAACTATGATTCTATTTCAAATGCTTATCACACACAAAATAAGCCTTAGCCTACTATTCTAGTTTCTATTAATTAGAGTATCATTCAAAGAACATTAATTGATAATGGACATGGACTTAATGTTTGTATGATGTATATGCTTAAAAAAATTAAGGCTGATCTCAACAATATTCAACTTGATAATGTCCCTATCCATGGATTTAACAATATTGCAAAGATAAATTTGGGCATTATTACCTTACCTATTAAAGTCGTTCTTGTTATTTGAAATACACATATTCATGTTACATGTAGACCTGTCAATTATAGCCTTTTTTTAAGAAGGCCATGGTTATACTATGCATGCAGTTCCTTCTACTCTTCCTCACATGGTTAGGTTTAATTATAACAACTTAATGTATACATTACATGTGGATGATGTGCTATATCCTTTCCTAAATGGATAATATGCTAAAATCTCTAAGCTTCTCTAGCCAAGTAAATAGATTGAAAAACAACTTGAGAAACAACAACTCGAGATTCAATAAATGAAAGCTGCATCTTCTTCTTTGACTAAGGATGATTGGGGGACACTAGATTTTAATCCTAATTTCATTGGAGAATGTAATGTCTCTCATCTGCAATTCATGAAGAAACAAATTGAATTTGAGAAAAAGGTTTTTAATTCTTCTCCACTTTCTAAGGAACTAAAAATAATATTTTTCCACTTTGATTAATGAAACAATTGAAAAGTAAAGCCTTATTGTTCTGATATTGTGACATATACCACTCCTTGGACTCCATTTGAAATGCCTTATTGGTATAGTTTTGGTTATCATTTACTTTAAAAATCAACATTTAATGGGAAATGATGTGATAAATATGAGAAAGGTATACAAGTACCTTTGGATAATTAAATTTATGATTATACGTATGGATTAGGATTTAGTCCTTAAAAAAAATGATCAACTTTTTCTCTTAATGTTAATCACATATTGGTAAAAGTAGAAAATTGTGTCACCTTTTAGGCTTACTTATCAGAATGACAGAATATTTGTATTTATATCTAAAAATAATTTTTTTTCAAACATATGATCTTGATAAATTTATTCTAGCTAAGTTATATATGGTCTCATACTTTTCTAGTTGGAAATGTATATTAAATGCATGTTTTATACAAGTTTGTATCAAATTACTAAAGAAATAAAATTATTTTAGAAAATTGACATTTCAATAAATCTTACTATTTTTTATGATATTTTTAATACAATATAATTTTTTTTTATGGATCTCAAAGTCAATAATATTCTTCTATAGAGTTCATAGTTTTTGAATTAGATATAGTATATTGTAATTTAAAAATTCTGTAAGTACATTTTTTAACACTCAAGAAGATGTCAGTTTTGAGGAAGAAAAAAATTGTAAATCATATCAAAAAAACTTTAAAATTATATGACACTCTAGAGGAGAGAGTCCTATTCAAGAATTTAAAATTTTTTTGTTGGTTAGAATAAATTTGTTTTGAAAAATGTGGTGTGAGGTTAAAACTATCAATTTTAGGTGGGTTGAAATTTGAGTGGTTATAAAAGAGAAAATATAGATATAAAGCCAATTTTTATTTTTGATTGTTCTTGCTTCATATTTTATTTATAACATAATCTGAGATCAAAAGGAAATAAGTTTATTTCCATATAGTTTTGTGGTGGGAAATAAACCTTTAATTTGTAGCATTTTTTAGCAACTAAAACATTAGCGTTAAAAAATAGGAAACTAATTCTTATTCCAAATAATTACTAAAAATGATAATCCTAAATTTCATCTGTTTGTAGACATTTCATTAGTTTACTTCATTTCCAAATTCTAAATAATAATACTAGTTTTATATCATTGAAGGTGAACATTTATACTTTTCTTAGCCTTTTCCTTTGTAAAAGGGTGACACAGGTTTGCACTTTTACCCATATGTGGTGGATTGTTGAAATTGGTTAACCAACTTCTCATTGACATTAATCGAGAAACTACTTTGGATTTTTTTCCTAAAGAGGAAACCTTAATGGAATTTTTATGGGTTTATGAAGATTTACCTAAGTTCCATCACAAATGTGTAGGCATACTTTCGGTGTAATATTTTCAAACTTTTAAAGTTGACATCATAAAGAGTTTCCCCAAATGTTTATGGTTTTTCCCTAACCATATTTCTATGAAGTTTCAATGTTCTAAAGTATTTGATGTAGAGGTTCCTTGGATTTAGGTTTTAACTATTAGAAAATTCAGTTTCAATGAAGGCACATGTTATGTGAAGATCTATTGTCTATGAGAATTGAATAAAGGCTAACAAGCATAATAGATGAGAATCTAGAATTTAGATCCAAAATTGGAAGGAAAGCATGGGAAGAGATGCATAGAAGAATAAATCTATGGAAAGAACATAGAAAATTTTTTACTAAAATGGAGAAGTTATTTTCAGATTTTCTATTGGAGAAGCAAATGTTTCATTCTCCACCAAAGGGAAAAGCATAGTAGAAAACTCATTTTCTGCTACATCTTTTGCGGTCATTTTTAGATTTTCTGTTGGAGAAGAAAATGTTTCATTTTCCACCAAAGGGAAAAGCATAGCAGAAAACTCATTTTTCACTAAGCCTTTCATAGTAATAAATAAGTATGGAAGATAAAATACTAGCAAATTGAAGACATCTGGGCTACAAAACATGTTAAAGAAGAGTGCCTAGAAACTTCATTTTATCAATTCTAATTTTGTAATAGTCATATAGACAAAAGTTCAGTAGCTCATATCTTTCTACTCGATGATTATTTTTCAAATTTCTTAAGTCAAATTGAAGGAAAGTAGGTTAGGAAAAACATATCCAAAAATGAGCTCTCTCCAATAGTGGAAGAAAAATATATGCCCCCTGAAACATGACTCATTTTTACTAGTAGCAATATTTATTTTTCTACCTGACGAGCAAAGGATAGATCTTGAATTTAACATATTTAAATGTCAATCGGTAAAATATAATTTAAATATGTTAACAGATAACATTATTAACTTTAAAGTTAATAAGAATATTAGTTTTCAAAAGCAAAAACATGAGAAATCAAAGAGACAAGATTCAGTTAGTGAACTGAAAAGTTGCCAGAAGAAACCAATTTGAAAGTCAAGAGAATCGACAAGAAGAAATAGTTATAGAACAAAAACATCACCACTAGAGAACCAAATGGTTATGAAGAAGTCTATTTATTGTAAATCTTTGTTGGAATAGAGGATTTTTCTTTTCTACAAAAGTAGGCATTGCTAGAGTAGAGTGGAGAGCATTTAATTTCTATATTTTTGTTTATGGATTGGAGATTGATATTCAGTTTTTGTAATAGATTTGGTATAGATTGCAAGAAAATATAATGAAAGTGTTGTATTTTTTGTATGTAAAGGAAGAAAGGTTATGTTGTGAATCAGAGTATTTGAGCCTCAATTTTTCTAATTAATTTCGATTAGAGTTTTGTTATGGCCAGTTTTGAGCACTTTCTTGCATTCTGAGTCAAATGGTGAATGATGATAGATCACACTACTATCATTCATTCTTGTTGAAAATATTAGAATTTTTAATCTTTACTTTCATTCTGCATTGCATTTGCATAATTATCATTTACATTGCATTACCAATGTCAGGGAGTCAGAGAAAGTGTGAATTCCTGGGGTTGGCTAGATGTAGAACTTAATTCACTACCTAAGTTAGTTCCATCTAGGAATGGCTTGGTTTTTCTCTTTTGTTCTCATGTTAAGAGTGTACCTAGTTAGTTTAGGAATAAAATATGATTCATTGAATATTTTTGATAAGAGAGTTTTACCTTCTAATTTAGAGGAAATCTATCAGCCTCGTGATTGATTATCCAATTGTTGGTATCAAATTATTTCTCACAAGTTTGGGCATTTAGGAGTTACATTGGAAAGAATAATCTATTTACTAAAAAAATTGTAGAAGCCTTATTATTTAATTACGTATTCTTATTTTGGAGAACATGATAATCATGATATTCTTCCTTTAGCAATGGATGCTTCAATGCGAAGTGATTTGGTAATAATTGAGACTGTTGATATTCAGATGGATGACAATAATCTTGAAATGATAATAAACATTGGAAAATGCTTGAATCAAGATAAACGTGATCAATTGGTTTTCTTTTTTTCTTTAATTCAAAGATATTTTTACTTTGACATATTCAGATATGTCAGGTATAGATTGTAAGATTCTTACTCATAATATTGTTTAAAAATAAATATGAAACTCGTGAAACAAAAAATTCAAAAGATGAATTCATGAATTACTTTACTTGTTAAAAATAAAATTTAAAAATTATTGGATTATAGATTGATGTAGGAGCATATTGGGTTTCCTTGGTGACTACTTTAGAGTTCATGGGAGGATAGTTAGTAGTTACTTTGGAAAGTGCTTGGACCGATACTCAGTCAAAGAAGGAGTGGTTCTTGACATACTCTAGGAGCTTGGCATGGTCTTAGAGCTCAAGATGGTCTGGGAACTTGCAATGACTATGGAACTCAACATGTCTCAAAACTTGGCATAGTCTAGGAACTTCGCATGGTTGCTAGAATTTGGCATGATCTCTGGAACTTGACATGGTCTCTAAAATGAATTTTATAAGGTTTCCAAAATCCATTTTCAATAGAATTTGTTTCTAGATTTGATTGTTTGTAATTTTTTAGCATCAATGTTTCAAATCACACTCCATGATCTATCATCAGGATGAGAGAAATGCAAGAATAGAATGGTAAAGATAAGTTTTACCATTCTATTCTTGCATTTCTCTCATCCTGATGATGGATCATAGAGTGCAATCTGAAATGTTCATGCTAAAAAATTACACACAATCGAATCCAGAAACAAATGTTATGGTCTCTAAAACTTAGCTATGCTTTGGAATTAATTGGTGCTTAGCCTAGATTTGCTGACACTCAATTTTTTCTTGGTTTCTTTTGGTGCCAAGTTATCTATGAGTTGACTTGTGGCATTTAATTTATGTATAGGTTGTTTAATTTGTGTTGTAGCTGACTTGTGAATTAACATATATTTAATGTAAGGGGTTTATTTAAATTATAATTGCTAGGCTAACTTGTGGCTTTGTTGGGCATAAGTAGGTGCCCTTGTGGAGTCTTTTATTAATTCATGGAGTGATTCATGCATTCAGGGGAGGAGTGATTGTGAGAGTAGTTGAAGGGTGAGTTCTATTGAGTCTGTGGATAGAGTACCAAATGTGAGGTAGTTTACAACAGGATTGTGATGAAGTTGTGTGTGGACAAAGTACCAAATGTTAGGTAGTTAACACTTGTATCTTGAATAAATTTGTAGAAGAGCTAGTAGCTGCAACTTGGAGAAGAAGGAGATTTCTTGTTGGGCTTTCTAGCATAGGTTGAGATCTTCCTTGGAGGATTCTACTAGATTGTGGATGTGGACTAGCTAATGTTTGGGTTGGATCTTGTGGGATCTTGCTAAACTATTATTGTAATTAATTTGTATTTGGTTGTAATTGGGAAGCCCTTATAGGCCAACACATTGCATGTAACAATTATTTTATAAATAAATTATTGTAATTTTGTATCAGATCATTCATTGTTATTGTGTTTTCACTGTGTGGATATTTACTAGGGTCTAGGACATATTGTCTGGAGATTTTCTCCTACCTTGCACTATGTCTAGTGGTATTAGAGAAAAGGTTGTTCCTAAGTGTACAAGAAGATCACAAAATTTTGAAGTAATTTGTACCATGACCTTGATTGGGAACATTTTATTAGAGCACAAAATTTCCTTAGTGCGTAGACTGTTCATTGGATTTTTGGCAGTTTCAGCTAGGACTTGGGTTATAGAAATAGATCTAAGATGATCCTGATCTGGTGGTGGACTTTTCTTCTAGAGTACTAGATTTCTTGGTTATGAGGTAGCAGATCATGGTTCTGGCTGGCAATTGTAGAGGGCTTGTACATGGATTGATGGATGTGAAGATGGAAGACTAATCTTGTTGAGGCATCACCATAGAGAGTTTGTGGATTGCAGATCCATGGTCCTGGAGCTATGATTTCAATCTTAATTGTTCATGCAAGGTTGCAGGTTGTGATCTAACTTGCAAGCAATTTGAGGTAGTCATAAGGAGCATAGGAAGGATTTTTTGTAGATGGCTTATGAAGATCTTGGAAGATGGCTCTAGGAGGATTGGACCCTAAGATGATTTTGAATCTCTATGATGTCACGAAGAGGAAGTTTTTTGAGATGTTTTCTCAATTCAAAGCTAGTTTGGCTAGTTGAACTAAAGAGGTGGTTGCTTAGTTTCAAGCTAGTTCAGCTGATCAAGATAAGGATTGGATGTGCAAGACATTCTGTAGATGTTTGTGGAGTTGAAATGTACTAATCTAGAAGAAATTTGTCTGGTTGGTTAAGAGATTTGTTCCAGAGAGAAGATGGCATAATATTAGTGTAAATAATTAATTGTTCTTACACTTTACTTAAGTTTACTTATTAATATGCATAGACATATGAGTTTTCTTGTTGACAACACATGTGTTAGCAACTGATTTGAGCACATGGTGTCTACAACATCTCTTTATATGATACACTTATGTGAATTATTCTCTCATCATTGTAGAAACTCTTGTGCTCAATGGAGGATAATCCACTCTTAGTGGAAATGTTCTTAGTTGTGATGTTTGTCTCTTTTCTAACTCCTAGTAATTCTAGTTGCCTTTATATATAGGCACTTCTAGTTTGTATTCATCTAATATCAATTATCATTTTGATCATTATTGAGATTCTCATTTGATCATTATTTTTCTCTTTTGTGCTATCTACTAGGCTTCTTGATCTTGGCATTGAATTATTGCCTTAGGAAAATTCTTACATGGTATCTTAGTTTAGGAATAAAAGAAGATTCAATAAATAGATTTTTGGTGATTATAATGGGGAAGCGAAAAAGAAGATTAGTGTTGAAGATTATTTCCTTAGTTTTATTATTATCTCTACTATCTAGAGATTGGCAACTCTATTATTGTCTCTCATAATTTTTGGTTGAGGAGTCTACTCTTTTCATTTTTAGAATTATTATTATCTCTATTTGCAAGAGATTGGTGACTCGATTATTAAAGGACCATGCCTTTTAAATTTTTGAAAGGGAGGAGGCAAGGCCCTTCCTTTATTGAACTTTATCATACTCATGATTTAGTTTTACATAATATTTTTGATAGTTTTAGAGAAACCTTTATCCATGGAAGAAAGAAAAACTTAATTATCAATGAAAATCATGTACCCATTATGTTATGAAAAGGTTTCTATGCCAGGTATCACAAATTGAAAGAGCTAGAGGTGAAGACAAAGTTATTACAACAGTATGAAGAAAGGGTGTCCCAACTTAGTGAAGAATTAAAGATGGGTAACTATATGTTTCTGATTATTTTTCAGTTTGGAGTGAACATGACTTTAAGCCAAAGAAACAAACCAAGAAATTACCTATTGGTGAAGAAATAGATGCTGAAAGTGATCTGAATTTACATTTCCTTTGGTTTTCTCCAAAGATCATCAATCTATCCTATTGCTGAATTGTGTTATTCAAAGTTATTTTAATGTCAAAGATCAAAGAGAAGGAAAATTTGTTTTAGCAACTTTTTCTAGAGAAAAACCTATAAATAAAGAAAAATCTTTATCCTTAAATTTATTGGTTCTTGGAGAGTAAGAAATATCCTATTTTCTAGATTCGCCCACTTTGACAAACATGGAGATTCATGAAGACACAAATAAAATGGTAAGTGAATTTGAAAAAAAAAAAAAAACAATTGTATGTACCCTCTTTTCTTCCTATTTTTGAAAGTTTTAGATTTGAAGATAATAATGAATATAACTTTTTGCATAATATTTCTTGTGAAAGTCATCCCTTGGTTTGCATACAAGTAGAATATGAGACTTATAAGTTTGAAGAAGACAATAGAGAAGATGATGTCTAGTCTATAGTGCTAGAATCATCTTATTTTATAGAAAATACCAAGTTGAGTATCCTTGATGAATTATGTATTGATGAAAAGGCTGAAACATGTTTTGACAAATTTCATTTTGAGCCTAAAGATGTAATTGAAGAAGTGGTTTCAAAGATAGGTTTAAAAAAACTACCTTTGATGGCTAATGAAGTGGTGCATCATTATAAAGAGGATGAAGAGCTTGATTGTATTTTTCTATGCCAAGAAATGGAAGTTCATCAAGTCTTGGTGACTACCCTAGGTGAGCCTTCCTCTACAATTTCTTTGGGTATTTGAGTTTTGAATTTGGATAGAGATTTTTCAGACTTGTTAGCCATTAGAAATGATGAAGTTACTCTAGTCCATATTGCCCCTATGTGTGATGAAGAATAATTCTATTTCAGCCTTGATTTGAAATTTGAAAGTTCTATTAAAAATGATTGTGATAATTGTGTGTATGATGGAATATCATCTTCATAACCATTTGAGTATCTTGAATTTGTCAATCTTTTTTTTGTGGCTGAAATCTCTATTAAATGTGATATTGTAGATAGAGATGAATGTGAGTATATTCTTGTATTAGATTCTAAATCTTTAGACTTTTCTTCCTCATAAAAAATGATAAATTGTGGAAGAAGTAATGTGTAGGAAGTTAGGGATAGATAAAAAATTTATGATGAAGCATGGTTGTTTGGAAGAGATTTCTAGGCCACATAATTTTGGCATGCCTCTGGTTTCACTTTTTATTATGATTAAGTTGCCAAGAAGGAATGGGTTTGGTTTAACTTGTTGGAGAATAAACTTCTTTTCTAGAAAGGATCATACTTCTTCCTTCTAGCTAATAGTCATGTATGAGTCCATTTCTCTCCTTTCCTTTGGTGAGGTTTCCTCACTTGTGTTTGTAATTAGTTTTCTTCTATAATTTTTGGTGTGGTTAGCCTAACATTTCCTAGTTTTTTGTTTCCAGTTGTTTTCAATTATGGTTTATGGCCTTGCTCCCCTCTTCCCTTCTGGCAAGCAACTCTTTGATTATCTTGTTTATGCCTAGATTATGTAGCCCAATGTATAAGGCACTTGATTTTACAAAAATTGTTGGATTCTCTATGCACTCTATAGTACATAGTCCCTAGTCAGAGCCAACTATAATCCTAAACTTCATTCATTTCTACACATTTCATTAGCTTACTTCATTTCCAAATTTTAAATAGCAATACCAGTTTTATATCATTGAAGGTGGTCAATAATACTTTTCTTAGCCTTTTCCTTTACAAAAGGGTGACATAGGTTTGTGCTTTTACCCATATGTGATGGATTGTCAAAATTGGTTAACCCACTTTTCATTGACATTAATAAAGCACCTACTTTGGCTACTTTTGCTAAAGAGGAAGCCATAATGGAATTTTTATGGATTTATGAAGATTTACCTAAGTTCCATCACAAATGTGTAGGCATACTTTTGGTACACTATTTTTAAAATTCTAATGTTAACCTCATAAAGAGTTTCCCCAAATGCTTATGGTTTTTCCCTTACCATATTTCTATGAAGTTTCAATGTTCTAAAGTATTTGATCTAGAGATTCCTTGGATTCAAGTTTTAACTATTAGAAAATTCAGTTTCAATGAAAGTACATGTTTTGTGAAGATCTATTATCTATGAAGATTGAATAAAGGCCAACAGACATAACAAATGAGAGTCCAAAATGTAGGTCTAAAATTGGAAGGAAATCATGTGAAGAGATGAATAGATGAACAAATCTATGGCAAGAAATGAGACAAATATTTACAAAAATGGATAAGTCATTTTCAGATTTTCCATTGGAGAAGCAAAAGTTTCATTTTCTACAAAAGGGAAAAGTGTAGTGGAAAACTCTTTTTCTACTACACTTTTGCAGTCATTTTTAGATTTTCCATTGGAGAAGCAAATGCTTCATAGCAAAAAACACATTTTCTACTACGCCTTTCATAGTCAAAGTATAATTTTCCACATAAAGAGAGAAAACAAAAATATCAATCCAAAATGAAGATGAATGGGGTCTAATATCAAGATCACTTTAGGAAAGTAATTTATGAATCAATCTACATAAAAATTATGTCCACTATATCGAGGTAGAAATTTGAAGATTGGGTGCACTTTCCCCACTCAAAAATGGAATTTCCACAAAGTATCAAATCAACAATAGAGAGATGGAAAAGAGATCTTAATTGATTAAAAAAAGAATGATATTATAATAATTATTTATCTCTTGAAGATTTCAACATCAACATGAAACTAAATATGAAGTGGAAAATTCATTTTATGCTACACCTTTCATAGTCAAGTTGGAGTTTTTCTGCAAAATGGAGAAGACAAAAGTAAAATTTCTCCGAAGAATGAATCAGAGTGTTCTATAACTAGTGACCCAATAGAAGAGAAGAAATATTACTTTGTTAATTATTTAAAAAGTGTACTTATTACTATAATGCACAAATTTCACCTACGACAATGAGGTGAAAAACTAAGAACTTGGGACACTTTTTGACATCCATTCAAGATTTTTTGCAACAGACATTCTAGTGACTCACTCCCAAAATTCAGCAGAGAATCAATATTATAAGTATGGAAGATAAAATACTAGAAAATTGAAGACATCTGAGCTACAAAACATGTGAAAGAAGAGCGGTTGGAAACTTCATTTTATCAATTCTAATTTTGTAACAGTCATATAGACAAAAGTTCAGAAGCTCATATCTTTTGACTCAGTGATTATTATTTTTATTTCTTAAGTCAAAATGCGAGAAATTAGGTTTGGAAAAACATATCCAAAAATGAGCTCTCTCCAATAGTGGAACAAAAAGATATTCCCCTTGAAACATGACTCATTTTTACTAGAAGCAATATTTATTTTTCTACCTAATGAGCAAAGGAAAGATCTTGAATTTAACATGTTTAAATGTCAATTGCTAATATATAATTTAAATATGTTAAAATATATCATTATTAACTTTAAAGGTAATAAGAATATTAGTTTTAAAAAGGAAAAACATGAGAAATCAAAGAGACAAGATTCAGTTAGAGAACTGAAAAGTTGCTAGAAGAAACCAATCAAAATGTGGTGAGAATCAACAAGAAGAAATAGTTATAGAACCAGAAGGTCACCATTAGAGAACCAAATGGTTATGAAGAAGTCTATTTATTATAAATCTTTGATGGTATATAGGATTTTTCTTTTCTACAAAACTAGGCATTGCTAGAGTAGAGTGGAGGGCATTTAATTTCTATACTTTTGTTTATGCATTGGAGATTGATATTTAGTTTTTGTAATAGATTGGTATAGATTAAAAGTAAATATAATGAAAGTGTTGTGTTTTTTGTGTGTAAAGGAAGAAAGGTTATGTTATGAATTAGAGTATTTGAGCCTCAATTTTTCTGATTACTTTCAATTAGATTTTTGTTATGGCCAGTTTTGAGCACTTTCTTTCTTTCTTAGTCAAATGGTGAATGGTGATAGATCGGACTACTGCCATTCATTCTTGTTGTAAAGATTAGAATGTTTAATCTTTATTTTCACTCTACATCCAATTTGCATAATTATCATTTACATTGCATTACCAATGTCAGGGAGTCAAAGAAAGTGTGAAGTCCTGGGGTTGGCTAGATATAGAACTGAATTCACTGCCTAAGTTAGTTCTGTCTACGGATGGCTTGGTTTTTCTCTTTCATTCTCATGTTAAGAGTGTACCTAGTTAGTTTAATATTTTTGACAAGAGAGTTGTAGCTTCTAATTTAGAGGAAATCTATCAGCCTCATGATAGATTATCCAACTGTTTGTATCAAATTATTTCTCACAGGTTTGGGCATTTAGGAGTTACATTGGAAAGAATCATCTATTTACCAAAAAAATTGTATAAGCCTTATTATTTAAATACATATTCTTATTTTGGAAAACATGATAATCATGATATTCTTCCTTTACCAATGGATGCTCCAATGTGAAGTGATTTTGTAAGAATTGAGACAGTTGATATTTAGATGGATGAGAATAATCTTGAAATGATAATAAAGATTGGGAAATGCTTGAATCAAGATAAACATGATTAATTGGTTTCCTTTATGCTTTAATTCAAAGATATTTTTACTTGGACATATTCAAATATGCCGAGAATAGATTCTAAGATTCTTACTCATAATATTGTTTAAAAATAAATATGAAACTCATGGAACCAAAAATTCAAAAGATGAATCAATGAATTACTTAATTTGTTAAAAATAAAATTTAAAAATTATTGGATTATAGATTGATGTAGGAGAATCTTGTGTTTCCTCAGTGACTACTTTGGAGTTCATGGAAGGATGCTTAGTAGTTACTTTGGAAAGTGCTTGGACTGATACTCAATCAAAGAAGAACTGGTGCCTGGCATACTCTAAGAGCTTGGCATGGTCTTGGAGCTCAGGATGGTTTGGGAACTTGCAAAGTCTATGGAACTCAACATGTCTTGAAACTCGGCATAGTCTCAGAAATTAGCATGGTTGTTAGAATTCGGCATGGTCTTTGGAACTTGAAATGGTCTCTAAAATGAATTTTATCAAGTTTCCACAATCCATTTTCAATCAAATTTCTTTTTGGATTTGATTGTGTGTAATTTTTTAGCATCAACATTTCAGATCGCACTGTATGATCCATCATCAAGATGAGAGAAATGCAAGAATAGAATGGTAAAGATAAGTTTAAACATTCTAATCTTGCATTTCTCTCTTCCTATTGATGGATCATAGAGTGTGATCTGAAATGTTGATGCTAAAATATTAAACACAATCAAATCCAAAAACAAATGCTATGGTCTCTACAACTTAGCTATGCTATGAAATTAATTTGTGCTTAGCTTGGTTTTGTCGAGACTCAAGTTTTTCTTGGTTTTTGTTGGTGCCAAGTTATTTTTTAGTTGACTTGTGGCATTTAATTTGTGTAGAGGTTATTTATTTTGTGTTGTAGCTGACTTGTGAATTAACATATATTTAATGTAAGGGGTTTATTTAAATTGTAATTGTTAGGCTAACGTGTGGCTTTGTTGGGCATAAGTAGGTGCCCGTGTGGAGTCTTTTATTAATTCATGGAGTGATTCATGAATTCAAGGGAGGAGTGAGTGTGAGAGTAGCTAAAGGGTGAGTTTTCTTGAGTTTGTGGATAGAGTACCAAATGTGAGGTAGTTTACAACAGGATTGTGATGAAGTTGTAAGTGTGTGGACAAAGCACCAAATGTGATGTAGTTAACACTTGTATCTTGAATGAAGTTGGAGAAGAGCTAGTAGCTACAACTTGGAAAAGAAGGAGATTTCTTGGTGGACTTGCTAGCACAATTTGAGATCTTCCTTGGAGGTTTCTACAAGAGTGTGGATCTAGACAAGCTAGTGTTTCGATTGGATCTTGAGGGATCTTGCAAAACTATTATTGTAATTGATTTCTATTTGGTTGTAATTGGGAAGCCCTTATAGCCCAACACATTGCATGTAACAATTATTTTATAAATAAATTATTGTAATTTTGTATTAGATCATGCATTGTTATTGTGTTTTTTGTGTGTGGCTATTTACTAGGGGCTAGGACATATTGTTTGGAGATTTTCTCCTACCTTGCACTATGTCTAGTGGTATTAAAGAAAAGGTTGTTCCTAAGTGTACAAGAAGATCACAAAAGTTTGAGGTAATTTGTACCATGACGTTGATTGGAAAAAGCTTACAGAGCATAATTTTTCCTAAGTGTGCAGATAGGTCACTAGAGTTCTGGCAGTTTTAGCTAGGACTTGGGTTAGAGAAATAGATCTAGGATGATCTTGATGTAGTGGTGGAATTTTATTCTAGAGTACTAGATCTCTTGGTTGTGAGGTAGCAGATCTTGGTTTTGGCTTGCAATTATAGAGAGCTTGTAGATGGATTGATGGATGTGAAGATGGAAGACTAATCTTGTTGAGGCATCACCGCAGAGAGTTTGTGGATTGTAGATCCATGATCCTGGAGTTGTGATTTCAATCTTAATTGTTCATGCAAGGTGGAAGGTTGCAATCTAACTTGTAAACAATTTGAGGTTATCATAAGGAGCATAGGAAGTATTTGTTACAGATGGCTTATGAAGATCTTCGAAGATGGCTCCAAGAGGATTGGACCTTGACATGATTGTGAATCTCTATGATGTCATGGAGAGGAAGTTTTTTGAGATGTTTTCTCAATTCAAAGATAGTTTGGCTAGTTGAACTAAGGAGGTGGTTGCTTAGTTTCAAGCTAGTTTGGCTGATCAAGATAAGGATTGATGTAGAAGTCATTCTGTAGATGTTTGTGGCGTTGGAATCTACTAATCCAAAAGAAATTTGTCTGGTTGGTCAAGAGATTTTTTCAAGGGAGGAGATGGCATAGTCTTAGTGTAAATAATTAATTGTTATTAGACTTTACTTATGTTTACTTAGGAATATGCATAGACATATGAGTTGTCTTGTTGAAAACATAGGAGTTAGCAACTTATTTGAGCACATGGTGTCTACAACATCTCTTTATGAGATACACCTATGTGAAGTATCCTCTCAACATTGCAAAAAATCTTGTGCTTAATGGAGGATAATCCACTCTTAGTGGAAATGTGCTTAGTTTTGATGTTTATCTCTTTGCTAACTCCTATTCATTCAAGTTGCCTTTATATATAGGCAATTCTAGTGCAAATTCATCTAATATCCATTATCATTTTGATCATCATTGAGATTCTCATTTGATCACTATTTGTCTCTTTTGTGCTATCTACTAAGCTTCTTGATCTTGGCATTGAATTATTGCCTTAGGAAAATTGTTACATGGTATCAAAGCTATTCCAAATTCTTAAATGGTATTAGAGCCATATGAGTTTGATTCCATAGCCATTGGAGAGATTTTCTTAAGGTCAAGATTAGAGCTTGTTGGTAAAAACTAAGTATTGGCATCACATTTAGAAGCTCATAAAACTCCCAAACTGACTTTTATTTCATCAAAATTAGACATTTGAAGTGAATTCTAGAGTCATTTGATATTTGGAGCTGCGAAAGTGTGATTTAGGAAAAATTATTGAAGAGGTGATTTTCAAACAGCAATATCTCCCTCATACAAGCTCATTTTTTTCAAGGAATTTTTATTTTATTTTATTTTTTTGGTGTAGAATTTCATGATATATACATTGGTGCAAGTTTTTTGAGATCTATATTCTTGAATTTTTTTGAAAATTGCCAATCCTAATTTTTACAACTTTAGAGGCTTGATTCGGGCTCATCTAGATACATATTGAGTTGCCATTTTTTTCGAAAGTGCATAATTTTTCATCTAATTTCTAGATCTACAATCAGATTATAGGCTTGTGTGGACATAAACATCACTTTCAAAAATTGGTCACTTTTTGCATTGTATTTCTTTGATCAAACTTCAAAATTATTGTATACCTGAGTTACATTGCTAAGTACTTGATTTGAACTTGAAGAGGAGGTTGTAAACAACAAAATCGGGAGTCGACTTCCCTAAATTACATGAACTATAAAGTTCCTAAAGCATTCCTTTTGGGGGATGGGGGATTCTTTGATTGACTAAAAAGGGCGAGGGAGGGGGGGGGGGGCTCTCCAAGGGGTGGGAGGGGGGGTGTCTCTTGGTGTTGTGTGCCTTTCTTCTTGTTGTTATCTTTATTTCCTTGCATTAAGGGAAATATTAAGGTTCCAAAATTATCACCACATAATTATGCCACATGATTAGTTGAAATATGTTGTCAATTAATGAATGAAGAAGTTTCTCAATATGTAGATGGATCTCTTCCTAAACCCCTAGGTGTTAAAGTAACTCAAATGGATATTTGGGCTTGGGAATTAGCAAATAGAATTAATAGATAGAAAAACCCTAGGAATCCTTAGGTTAGGGGTTGATGACAAGATCCTTTATTAGAAGGATGTCTACAAGATTGAAGATGAAATTATCTCCCTAGATCCTAAGAACTTTGATTCTGTCCAAGATTTTATCATTAAGGTGAATAAGTTGAGAAAAAAGCTTAATGATTGTGGTAGTCCCATTAAGGATGATAGGTTGATTTATCTAATTCTAAATAAGTTTCCATTAGGCTACTCCACATTTGTCTCTACATTCAATAGCTCAAAGGAAACCTTAAGGCCTTCTTATCAAAAAAAAAAAACATTTCATGAATATGACTAGTTGTTAGAAAATGAACAAGCTAAGTTGATAAAACTGGGGATTCTCAAGTCTTCAAAGTTTAAGGCATTGGTGGCTAACAAAGAGAGCTCCAAAAATCCAATTGGTGAAAATTCAAACAAAGGCAAGGGTAAAAATATGAAGATGGAAGATTAAAAATGAGGGGACAGAGAAAATTCATCACATAAATAAACTGAACAACAAGGAAAGTCTTGCCCTAATACCAACAAATAAGGAGACAATAATCAGGAATAGAAGAACTCTTCCTATTGTAAAAGAATTGGTCACAATGAACATGATTTTTATCACAAATAGAATGATGAATAAAAAAAATTCATGAAGAAGAAAAATGCTCCATTTCCTAATGCTTATAAGGAAAAGGGGTCTTCATCTTAAGATTCTAAGAGAAAAGGGCAAGATTTACTCACAAACATTGTTTGTAAAGGGGAATGGATTATTGACTTAGGCGCCACACATCACATGGGGGCTTCAAAGATAAATTTTTCTTTAATGAGACCTTTAGAGGTATGTCAAATCTTTGTAGGGTATGATAGTAAAGTAAAAGTTGAAGGAAAAGGTGAAGTTGAGATGGAAGGTGGAGTACTCAAGGATGTTCTCTATGTTCCTAATCTTACCTCCAACCTTCTTTCAACCTGCCAAATCACTCACTATGGAGGTGGAAACAAGGTTAAATTTCTTCCAGATTTAGTTGTTGTGAAGAGCATCAAAGCTCATTCTATGGTTGCAATAGGTGAAGATAAACATGATTCAAGGATTTACACTTTCTCTTCCTTTGTGCATAAAATTAATGCACAAGCCTTGTATCATTTGAATACATAAAGAAACCTATGGCATGAGAGGTTTGGACATCTCAATTATACATATCTTCAGTATCTTAGAAACAAGAACATGGTTTAAGGTCTACCTCAAGTCTAGTTCTCAGATGGTGTTTTTTTAGGTTGCACACTTGGGAAGCATCCAAAAAAAAAAATTTAACAAGGGAAATTCTTTGAGAGCACAAAGTGTTCTTAACCTAGATCATAGTGTTGTGGTGGGCCCATTTCCAATGCCATCATTCAAAAAGTCTTGTTATGCACTCACCTTCATTGATGACTACTCTTGTTATACTTGGGTATTCTTCATGGCTCATAAGAGTGAAGTGTTTGAACAATTTCTTACCTTCAAGGCTCAAGTAGAAAAGTAGTCAAAGAAATCCATCAAGTTTCCTTGAATAGATAATGGAAGGGAGTATGTGAACTCAAGATGTATATATTTTTGTACTCAAGAGGGAATTACTCTTTAGCATTCAATACCATACACTTCACAACAAAATGGTGTTGAAGAAAGGAATAAGAGAATCCTCAAGGAGATGACCATGTGGATGCTGGTACACATGTCTATTGATCAAATTTTTTTGGCTGAAGCAATGAATTGTGCAAACTACATCCAGAGTAGAAGTCCTTATGAAGCTTTGTATGGTTTAGCTCATTTTGAAGCTTGGAATGGAAGGAAGCCTATTATAAAGAACTTTACAGTCTTTCGTTGTTTAGCATGGGAAAAAATACCTCATAGATCTATTCCAGATTCATTATCCTTGAGTCAAATCTTAGTATAAATATTTCTTCATCAAGTTTAGGGTCTCCATAATGAAGTAGCGTTGTCACCTTTGTAGAGCTTGACCCTAGTGCTGATATTTTTGATGGTACCATATTAGTGATCATTTGTTTTGTGGAAGTCTTTGTTGTAGGTAGATTGACCAATGTCTAAATTGCCTCTTGTTCCTTCTCTTTTGGGATTTCTCCTCTTCCTTTTCCTCTTCTTTTTTGCCTTGGTCACTGATGATGATCTGAGAAGATGTATCTTGGGTTTGTTTTGTAGGATCAGAGATGCCTTTTTGTCTTTTACTCTTTTTGACCTTCTCCTCAGCAGTAGTGGTGACTATTACTAATGAATTAACATTGTAATTGTATCATGTGTTTATTGCTCTATTGGTTGTCCATTAGTAGCTATAAGAGTTTTTGAAGGTGGTTCTTGTGTGTTCACCTTCTCCCTTGTGATTTCACCTACTACTTTTTATGGTTCCTCTACACTCACCATGATAGGGTTCAAGAATAATTGTGATTGCATGGTAGTCAAAGGGTTTATGTTTTGACTTGAAATGTCATGAACATCCTTCATAGTTACTATTTCTATAGATGTTGTATGTGTAGGACTTGGTGGTGGCATTTTCATATCTTGCACACTTTGTTCTTCCTATTGCTCTTCAGTTATTGCCTCTTTACCTTGTTGTATCTTCTCCACTTTTTCCTCTTCTTTTTCTTTCTCATCTTCTTCCTCTTTTTCTTTCTCCTCTTCTTCTTCATTTTCTTTCTCATCATCTTCTTCTTTTTCGTTCTCCACTTCTTCTTCTTGTTTCTCTTCATTATCTTCCTTTACTATTTTCAATACATAAATAACCTTCCACATAAGAGTGGATTTTTGCACAACATCTTCAATTTGATTTTACAAAATTTGAAATTCTCTATATTTGGGTGCAAATTTGCTCCCATGCTTCTTATTTCCCTTTCTAATTTGACCATTAGTCAATTCTAGAATCACACAAGATAGTTTGGACTCCCTAATCTCCTTTTCCATAGTAAGGTAGTAATGTCATTTATTTTCTACAATGGAGCTTAACTCCTTAGGCATTGTATTGTCTAGTTCAAGCAAGTTGGTCATGAACTTAGCCATCATAGTCTAGATAGACTCTTCCACTATGTTTTGTTGTTCCCTTGACAATTTATTAAAATCAATGGTCTTCAAACTATTTAAATCAACATTATTTCTAATGTTATTGCAAACATTTTCTAATTTAGATTTAGTAGAACATCTTACTAATCTATATTTTTCTTCATCGGACTCTATCTTTTCTTCATCTAACTTAGGAGGTGCAACATATTTTCTTCTTTTCTATGGTTCTACAGGCCCTTATTGCTTTGTTGCTTTTACCTTCTTCATCAATTTGTCATTTCTTTTGATGGTGGAAGTTTTCTTCAATTCCATAACAACTATGGACCTTACCACATCATAGTTTCCAAAATGAGGTGCACTTTTATGAATCTCTTCTACTAGTAGTGTAGTTATAGTTGTTGATGCCTCATCTATGTTAATCTCATAGCCTAGAGGTCTAAACCATCTGATCCTTGGAATAGCAACCACTATATAAGTGTAGTCAATATCTACAAGAAAGAATACATCATTTACATGTTTTTCTACTAAGGAAAAATGTATTCCTAGCCATCACTTCATTTTCTTCTTTAAGTCTTCAAAATAGCTAGTCATAAGGGTTTCAAAAGTAGCTCCCATCTACTCAATGTATTCATTCACTTGAGCTATAATTGACCTATTCTCTTTCCACACTACTTTACCGAAAGAAGGAAACTCATTTTCTACATAGAAGAAAATACAAACCAAAATTGCACCAAATTTACATTGTGCACCCTCACTTCTCCCTATTTCTCCTAAATTCTCATTAATTTGTTACAATTGTAGCTCTACAAGATCATAAGCATGATCTTTCTTAACTAGTTTTTATCCAACATCAATTGTAATGCATGGAACATTGTTAAGTCTACTAGGTTGATAGAATTTATGTGAGATGACTCTAACAAAAAATTTGATGAGTGGATCCTTGATGCTATCCTTGTTTGTCTTTCATTTATTCCATTTTTCTCTAGTATTCTTTTCAATTACCTCTTTGGAGTCACTCCTAAGGGTCTTTGATCAATCTAGGGTTGGGTACCCTATAACTTTCTACACAATTATTTTGGTAATTTTCTCTGGTCCATCTTCAAACAATATGTTTCCATAGTGAATCCTACTAAGCACTAGCCTAATCCATTCAATTTTGAAAACTATGGGGAATTAAAGACAATGGGTGAAACCCTTGGTTTCAAGAATTTTGAATTCATCATTTAGGGCTCCATCTAAACATAATTTATCATGTGCTTCCCTAATTTTCATCTCACCAATGGCTCCAATCTTGCAATTGTAACATCTCCTAACATCTTGGACCATAACTACCTTGGGGGGTATGATAAATAGGGCTCCAGCTAGGTCTTTTTTGTATGCAACCTCTAGGAAAGGGTAAAAATCTAGTTGCTTAACCTGGTTAGATACTAGTTGAACCTCAAATGGCTCTTTGTCCTGATTTTCCTTTGAACTAGATGCCATTTTGTCTTTCTAGGGTTTGAATTTGAAAAAAAATAGAGACTTTGTAACTCAACACTTGAATAAATACCTTTAGATAAAAGAAGCTATGCCAAATCATAGTTGGAATCTACTCAAATACTGGTTTGTCTACTCAAAATTCACTTTTCTCTCTTCCTTATTATTATCATTTGTTCACCCGCCAAAGATTCAAATTTCAAACAATCAGCCCGTCCAATGGATAATTCCCAAAGATAATACTATTTTAATGCCAAGCCTTATAACATGGTTCTACGGCCCACAGGTTCTCCACCGTCAGATCTAAGGCAGATCTATGGTTGGCGCTGTCTCGCTATGGCGAAGTTGTGTGAGATTTATGTTAGCAACATGGCACCTAGAGGACACATGTTCGAAGGGTCCAACGGGTTGGGCAACATGTTTGGTGAGTTGGAAAATTTTTACGGCACCATGGGCACTATGTCTCTATCGTGTGTTGGCCAAAAAATCTGCATAGTGACATAGCGCCCGATGGAAAGGTCTGACAGTGGGTAGGTTGCGTCACCATAAAAGTTAGTGACACGCAGTCAATTTCACGGGCTAGAAAGTTTCAAAAAGTAGCAAGGTGCCATGGCGCCAATGAAAAACTCATGAGTTTTTCGTTAGTGACATAGCGCCTGGTTGACACGTGGTATGGTCAGGATTAAACAGTACCAAAATCTACCAGGTGTTAGGCCAATGGGGAATAGCCACGTATGCCTGGTCAAAATACAGTTAGTGCATGGGACCAGATCTTCAACATTGCCAGTGCAAGAAAGGATTAAGATCTCCACCGCCAGATCTGTAGAGATCGACGGAAGGCGCCATCGCGCTATGGAGAAGCTGCATGAGTTTTATGTTAGCGACATGGCACCCTTTTACCACGTGGATCAATGCAGCCATGTTGTAATAGGGTACATCGGTCAGATATTGCCAGGTGTCATTCAAGTGTGGTGTAGTCGCTGAGGTGGTGCCAGATATGATGGGCCTAGGGTAAGGACAATAGTGATACGACGAGTGTTCATGATCATAAGATTTAAAGTCAATTGATGGATGACGCCATCTCGCTATAGTGAAGTTGTGTGGGTCCTATTGATGTGTGTCTCACTGGCCCAGTCAGGATTGACAGTCAGCTCGCAGTTAGTGTAACCGTCACAGTTAGCATTAATATTCAAAGGGTGGCACTGTTAGTTCTATGAAGGTGGTCAACTGCGGGAGGACTTCCTAGGTGGCAGAATGAAAAGAAGCGATTGGTCTGCATGGCCCAGTTGACTTATGAAACTAGGTTGACTCTCTGACCCCTGTTGATTCATGAACCAAGAGGTGAAGGTGACCGAGTGTTATCTTGTAGATCTGATCTCGGTGATCAATCTCGACCTACCTGAAATGAATGCGAAGTGAGGAGGAACACTCCACTATCTCAGTCGATCCATCTACCTGATCAAAGCACAGTTATGGCACCATTCTCTCTTCTCTAGGCTCTTTCGTAGAGGAATATTAGATTTTGGTACTCAAAACCACCAGATCTTGGATTGGATTTTTAGGGTGAGAAGTAAATGTAATGCAAAAAATCCTCAGTTATGCCTGAACTATAAAGGCAATTTTGTGATCTTTTCAAGGGAGGACTCCTTTTTTGATTTCTTTGCTACTGCTCGTAGGTCTATAGTGTAAAATTCCCTTTGTCTCTGAGTTGTATACCATTCTATATCATCTCCTTCAGCCATCGATGTGTATGTGCATCCGTCTTGCCTCCCATTACTATATTGTTGAGATCTGTAGCTTGCATACTGTGTCTATTTTTGGCCTATTGGATAATATATAAGTGAAATCCTTTTCCTTGTGTTATCCAATTTGGTTTCCTAATCTGTATGTGGTTATTGATTGACATAAGTCTAGGTGTGTATGTCTTTTGAATGTTATCTCGGTTTTGTAGTGCATATATGGGAAGAAATGAAGTCTGAACACTCTATTTTGGTGCATCACCTCCTTAGATTAGACTAGGTAGATTTTCTTTCGTGCTCTCTTTCTCCCTTTTCCTCTCCAAGAGTAGATAGGTGTTCCTTGATAGTAAGAGGAATCCAGCCTTCTTCGGAGACTCAACCTCGTAGTTCAAGTCCCACAACTTGGAGGTTATTTCCATGTTTCACTAGGTTGTCCTCGTGCATAGGCCTTGGACAACGGTGCAAAACAAAGTGACAACAGTTTTTGGCACACCCGGTGGGACACTCTTCAAACAAATTTAAAGTCTACTGGTGTCAAAAAAGAAAGAGTTTTAGAGATTAATGCTAAAGAGGTAGTGCTGGCTTCAGTATTCAAGCCTTCAAGAGGTTGATTCTTCAAAGTACTTGGTGACTCTGAACATCAACAAATCTGGTTCTAGGCCAAAGTTGCAGAAATTCATTTCCAGAGCTGAAACAAGGGCATCTTCTAGAGGTAAATTTCAATATCAAGAGCTTTCTCTTTCAAATCCTAGAAGAAGGAGGACTAGAACCTCATTATGACCGGTTAGGGTTGTAATAACAGTTAATATACCTATAAGGTCTATCTCTACTCCTCCTACTGTTTGAACTCAACCTAGATTACCATCAACACTCATCAATAGAACACTTGTTTACATGGCACAACCAATAGTTCATGCTTTTTCCATCTTTAATGGTTGAAGTCCTCTATTATTAGCCCAAAGACGTGACATACTAGTATCTGCACTAAAATGTATACCTGATTTTACTGGTGAAACTTCCATCTCCCCTTTAGAGCATATCCAAGAAGTAGCGAATGTCTGTAACATTCATGGTATTACGGAGGATGATGCTTCTATCAGACTTCTAGCCTCATCTTTAAAAGGAAAAGCACAACAGTGGTATAGAGGCTTAGCTCATGGTTCTATAATTGATAGGGATGGACTAGCAGTAGGATTATGCAAACATTTTGAGGATAGAAGTGACTATCTGTCACTTTTAGAGCAGTTGACTACTATAAAAAGGGCCCCCCATGAGTGTATGACCGATTTTAACTATAGATTTCAAAAGACATGGGATAGAGTACCTACTATAGTGAAACCTACCCCTGGTAATGCCTTCTTGCATTACCTTAGAGCTTTTAATAGTGATATTGCCACTACAATCCAAACTATGGGAGGAGATACCTTGCCGAATGCCTATGAGATAGCCATAAAAGCTGAGAACATCCTAATACAAGGAGGAAAGTTGGCTCCAAGGCCCCCTATGCCTTTCTTTCCTGATGTTCCCAACCACCAACTGGTAATGGCCCCTCTTCCTACTACTTCTACATTACAAGCCCTTTCTCCAGTCCCTCAAGCTTCCACATCCTCAAATGGGATAGATGAACTTAAAGAGATGCTCCAAGGTCTAGTGTTGAATACAGATAAGAGAGAGAAGGCCCTGGATAAAAAATTGCAAGAGCAGGGGAGGGAGTTGAAGGACCAAGGAAAGAGATTAGAGGATAGTTTTTCTATGATACAAAAAATGAGTAATAAGGTGGTGGCCTTAGAAAGGCAGCAAGCTCAAGGTGGCAAGCCTCCCCAATTGCAATATCAAGCTCCAAATAGTGGTAGGCCTCCTAATCAGTGGAATAGCTCTTTTGATCAGGGTAGCTAAAATAGTCATGCTTCTGCTTCAAGCTCAAATTAGAATAGAGCTATAGTCCCTCAAAATTACTTGGCCCAAGATCAAGATTTTTATCCTTCCTACAACTATTCTTATGTCTATTGCATGTGCCAGAAGGCAGAATCTTATTTGGCCCTAACTGACCAAGAACCTGTAGCAAGGCAATCATACAAGGAGGATCATCCCAAGGAGGCCTCATATATTCAAGGACATGATGATTTCTCTTTCATGTATCATCAGATTGGGGAGCATTGTAATGTAAACCAGGATTCTGTTGCTCATAACACAAGAAGTAAGAGGAGAGCTATGGAACATGCTGCCGCTCCTTCTCCTAAGTAGGCCTCAACTTCAAGTGCTACACCTCATATACATGCAGCAAATGAACCAACAAGTACTTCACATCAGCAAAAACAAGATTCGAGAAAGAAGGATGCAAGTGATCTTTATGTTGCCCCATCTCAACCTCTTATAGGTGCAGCTCTCAAAGTTTCTACCAAAGTTCCTAATGCACCATTTAATGTGGTAGAGCAAATGAAGAAGAAAAATGTGAATATTTCTATGTGAGATGTTGTTGCTACCATACCAATGCAAAAGAAGATGCTGCAGCAAGAATTAGAGAGGATTGAACCCAAGGATCAACCATCTATCATGGAGAGTGCCACAAGTCTAGTACAACCAGCAGGGGATGTGGAGACAAATAAAATTTTTAGACCTCCTCCATTCTATGTTTCTCTGATTATAGGAGGCAAATTAGTTCACAATTGCATGATAGATTCAGGGGCTAGTAGCTCAGTCATGCCTAGGTGTGTTGCTGATTCTTTAGGAATGAAATATGAGCCCATTGTTAGGGATGTGTTACAATTAGATGGTAGTACTATAAAAATTGTAGGTATCCTTAGGAATGTGGAGATGGCCCTACATGCATGCCCAAGTTGCAGTGTGATTCAAGACATATCTATTGCTGAAGTCAAGCCCTATTTTTCTATCTATCTTTTAAGAGACTTCACTGCTCAAATTGGTGGATTCATATCTGCTGATTGGTCATTAATGTCATTTAAGACCAGATATGGAGCCAATGCCTCAATTAGAGCAGAACCTCAAGCCCTTCATCACACTGAATCTTACACCCCCAATCCCATCAACATGAATTGCCCTATTCTAGAGATGGATGGAAATGACATAGTAAATGAGCCTGCTACCTCCATAGCAGAGATTCTAGATGTCTTCTTGGATGAGTGGGCAAATGCATGTCATTTTGAGCCTATGTCAGAGACTCTTGAGACAGGCCTTAGTACATATTGCATAATAGAGAAAGATGTTCAAGTTCCTGATCTTGTTGGGAGTAATGATAATATAAATGGAACATGGAGTATGTACTTTGATGGCTCAAGAAATAAAAATGGATTAGGGGCCGGTGTTATGTTGATCTCTCCTGCAGAAATAAGATACTACTTCTCCTTTAGGCTCTAATTCAGTTGCATCAATAATGTGGCCAAGTATGAATCTTTGGTTCAAGGTCTCTTACTTGCCAAAAAGAGAGGAATTCAAGCCTTGAGAGTATATGGGGATAGTGAGTTGGTTGTTAACTAAGTGGGAAACCAGAATATCACCAAAAATGGCCTGCTCAAGTCTTACAAACATGGAGCCTGGGATTTTCTTGAAGGCTTCAACACATTTAATATCCAGAGCATTCCTAGGAAAGAAAATAAACATGCTGATAGACCTGCAACAATAGGTGCATCTTATGATGTACCAGAGAATCTTGAGGAGAAGAAGAAGCAACAAACAAAGGTGGTAGTGAGGCCTTCCATCCCTGACAACAAGACTCATTGGTAGGTGTTTGATTCTGATGAACAAATTGTGAGTTTCTTGCAGAATGAGGCAGAATTCTTAGATAGAAACCAATCAAGACCGCAAGATCAGTATGGTGATAACATCATCCATCTTAGTTCTAGCAAGTTGCCCAAGGGTCTCATTACCTTGGAGAGTGTCTTTAATCCTGATGACCAAACAAGAGGAAAAGGGATGAATCGAGCTGTAGAAAAGGATGATTATGCCCCAGTTACAATTGCTAATGAAAAATTTTTGAATATGGGAAAGGTATGTTCTGAAACTGAGCAAGAAAACTTCATTCATTTATGTCAAGAATTTAATGATGTATTTGCTTGGACATATGATGACTTAAAAGGGTTTGACCCTAGTTTGTTTCAGCATACCATAGATTTAGTTGATAAGGCCAAACCAGTAAGGCAAAAATAGAGGCCAGTGAACCCTAAGATTGAGCCCCTAATGAGAAAAGAACTATCCAAGTTGATAGAGGCCAATATAATATTTCGTATCAAACACTCATCATCGGTAGCTAACCTTGTCCTTGTAAGGAAGAAAAATGGAGAAATCAGATTGTATGTGGACTTTAGGGATCTCAATCAGGCTTCCCTTAAAGATCACCATCCCCTCCCTTCCATGGAGCAGATCCTGTCCAAGGTCAGTGGTTCAAGGAGATTCTCTTTTCTTGATGGATTCTCTGGTTATAATCAAGTGGTGGTTAAAGAATCTAACAGACATAAGACAACATTTACTACTAAATGGGGCACCTATGCTTATTGCAAGATGCCATTTGGACTAACAAATGCAGGTGCCACATTTTAGAAGGCGATGGAGACGGCCTTCAAAAAATTGATTGACAAGTTTGTCTTAGTATACCTTGATGATATAACTGTATATTCAAAAAATGTGGAAGATCATTTTGATCATCTAAGGCATGTATTTCTAAGATGTAGAGAGTTTGGGGTTTACCTTAACCTAGCCAAGTGTGTCTTTGCTATGAGCCAAGGAAAATTATTGGGACACATTGTATCTAAGGATGGGCTGACCATTGATCTAGAAAGAACAAAGGCAATACTTGCCCTTCCTCTTCCTAAACACAAGAAGGGGCTGCAATGTTTCCTTGGTAGAATAAATTTTGTAAGAAGGCTTATTCATAATCTTGCTACCATGGAGAAACCTCTTACAGCTATGCTTAAGAAAGGTATGGTCTTCTCATGGACCAAGCAAGGGAAGGAGAGTTTTGAAGAAATCAAGACAGCCATAGCCTCAACCCCTACTCTCATGAACCCAAATTTTGAGAAAGATTTCATCCTCTACACTCTAGGTGGTGAGTCAAGTATCTCTACTGTCTTGACTCAAACAAATGACAAAGATGAGGAGTAGCCCATAGCCTTCTTTAGTGAAGGGCTCAAGGAATATGAAGATAAGTACAGCTTTTTTGAGAAGCAGGCCCTTGCGGTCATCAAAGCGTTGAAGAAATTCAAGCACCTCTTATCCCACAATAAGATCTATTTGGTGGTGCCCCATGCCAGTGTAAAAGACTTCCTGTTAAGCAAAGATATCAGTGAAAAAAGGGCTGGATGGATCACTAAGGTAATGGAGTATGATGTTGATATTCACATCACCAAGCTGGTAAGAGGGAGAGGATTGTGCAAATAAATGTTATCAGGCTAGGATTCAGATGAAGACGCTGCTATGGTAATAACAGAGCAACAGGAGGAAGGAAATGTCAATGGTCCAAGGAGCTGGATAAATGATATGAAGAGTTTCTTATCAGGGAATGGATACCCTCAGGGATTGGATAGAGCTAAAAGAAGAAAATATAGACTATAGTCCATTCCCTATGTTGTAATTGATGGTATCCTATTCAGGAAGGATTTTAATGGGACCCTGTTGATATGCATTAAAGTAGATCAGGCCGAGAGGATGATTAAGGAACTTCATGATGGCCCTGATGGTGGCGATTTGTCTGCAAGAACAACTGCCATGAAGATCATGAGGGCTGGTTATTACTGGCCATCCTTGTTTCATGATTGTTATGGATACGTGAGGAAATGTGAGAAATGTGCTTTCTTCTCAGGCAAACAGAAGCTTGCAGCTCTCCCCCTTCATCCCATTCAGGTGGACCAGCCCTTTACTCAGTGGAGGTTGGATTTTATAGGCCCCATTAATCCTCCATCTAGTACAGGTCATAAATTGATTTTGGCTACTACTGATTATTTCACCAGATGGACAGAGGCAATTGCCTTGAAGGATGCTACAGAACCATCAGTTGTTGAATTCCTTGATGGAATTGTATCTAGATTTGGTGCTCCTTCTACTATCATTTTGGACAACGCTAGGTCTTTTTTTGGAACCTAGATTTGTGCATGGGAAATGAATCACAATATCTACCTGAGCACATCATCAAATTATTATCCCCAGGGTAATGGTTTAGCTATGTCTTCCAACAAGAATCTGATCAGAATCATGAAGAGGACAATAGAAGACAATCAGAGGGTCTGGCATAGGAAATTAAGAACTACCCTATTGGCTGATAGGATAACAACCAAGAGATCTATTGGGAATTCACCTTTTGTGCTGGTATATGGTAGGGAGGCCAGACTCCCAATTTCATTGGAATTCCCATCCTTCGAGTTGGCTCATCAGCTGGAATTGATTGAAGATAATGCCATGTCAGTAAGAATGGCAATGCTGATTGAACTGGAAGGAAAGAGAAATAAAGCTATGAAAACCCTAGAGATACATCAGCAGCAAATGAAGAAGAATTTTGATAAGAAGGCTAGGGTTAGGACCTTCAAAGAATGATATTTAGTTCTAAAGTGGGATTCTGACAGAGCAAAACCAGGAAGACATTCCAAGTTTGACCCACTATGGAGTGGCCCCTATCTGATTGCCAGTTGCAAACAGGCTAATGCATTTCAGTTGAGTAGGCCAAATGGAGAGATTTTGCCCATTCCAGTCAATGGGATCTATCTGAAGCCCTGTTTCTAAAAATTTATGAATCCATGTACATATGTAGTTTAGTTTCTTTTCTGTTGTTTCTTGCTTTTCAAGAAGTGCATGGGCACAGCCGCCTCCTTGTGAGGTAGTAGATTTTGAGTTGTCTCAGGTTGTAGAGGAAGTTTTTTTTCTTGTTTCCAGTTGTAGTTGCAGAGCTAGAGTTTTCAATGTTTTCACAGATGGGTTAGGGTTTTGCAATTCTCAAATCCATACTTTTTGATCCTGTAACCCAATGGATACATGAGGCCACTGGTCATACACATAGCAAGCTTGTCTCCCCTATGAGTCGCCATAAATGTTATCATTTTTTGACCTTCCAAAGATTCAAATTTCAAATGATCAGCCCGTCCAATGGCTAATTCCCAAAGATAATACTATTTTAATGCCAAGCCTTATAACATGGTTCTATGGCAAGTAGGTTCTCCATCATCAGATCTAAGGTAGATCTAAGTTTGGTGATGTCTCGCTATGGCAAAGTTGTGCGAGATTTATGTTAGTGACATGGTGCCCAGAGGACACATGTCCAGTGGGTCCAACGGGCCAGCTAGCATGTTTGGTGGGTTGAAAAAGTTTTGCGGCACCGTGGGCACTATGTCGCTATCATGTGTTGGCCAAAAAATTTTCATAGAGACATAGCGACCAACGGAAAGGTCTGACGGCGGGCAAGTTGCGTCACCAAAAAAGTTAGTAGCAGGCAGTCAGTTTCACGAGCTGGAAAGTTTCAAAAAGTGGCAAGGTGCCATGCTGCCAACAGAAAACTCACGAGTTTTCCATTAGCGATATAGCACCCGGTTGACACGTGGCGTGGTCAAGATTAAACAGTACCAAAATCTGCCAGGTGGTGCTTTGTTAGGCCAATGGGGAACAACAACATATGCCAGGTCAGAATATAATCAGCACATGGGACTAGATCTTCAACGTCACCAGTGCAAGAAAGGATTAAGATCTGCACCACCAGATCTACAAAGATCGACGGCAAGTACCATCGCGTTATGTAGAAGCCACACGAGTTTTATGTTAGCGTCATGGCCAAATTGCAACAGGGTACATCGGTCAGATATTGCCATGTGTCATTCAAGTGTGGTGTAGTTGCTAAGGTGGTGCCAGATATGATGGACCTAGGGTAAGGACAACAGTGATACGACGAGTCTTCACGATCGTTAGATTTAAAGCCGATCGACGAATGGTGCCATCTCGCTATGGTGAAGTTGTGCGACCTTTACCATAGTGACATAGCGTCCTATTGACGCATGTCTCACTGGCCCGATCAGGATTCATGGTCAGCCGATAGTTAGTGTAACTGTCACAGTTAGCATTAATATTCGAAGGGTGGCGTTGTTAGTTCAATGAAGGTGGTCAACCGCGGGAGGACTTCCGAGGTGGCAGAATGAAAAGAAACGATTGGTCTACGTGGCCTAGTTGGCTTGTGAAACTAGGTTGACTCTCTGACCCCTACTGATTCATGAACTAAGAGGCAAAGGTGACCGAGGGTTATCTTGCAGATCTGATCTCAGTGATCAATCGTGACCTACCCGAAATGAATACGTAGTGAGGAGAAACACTCCACCATCTCAGTCAATCCATCTACCTAATCAGACCACAACTATGGCACCGTTCTTTCTTCTGTAGGCTCTTTCTCAAGAGAATATTAGATTTTGGTACTCAAAACCACCAGATCTTTGATTGGATTTTCAGGGTGAGAAGTAAATGTAATGCAAAAAATCCTCAGTTATGCCTGAACTATAAAGGCAATTTTGTGATCTTTTCAAGGGAGGACTCCTTTTCTGATTTCTTTTCTACTGCTCGCAGGTCTGCAGTGTAAAATTCCCTTTTTCTCTGAGTTGTATAACATTCTATATCATCTCCTTCAGCCATCGATGTGTATGTGAATTTGTCTTGCCTCTCATTGGTGTATTGTTGAGATCTGTAGCTTGCATACTGTTTCTATTTTTGGCCTGTTAGATAATATATAAGTGAAATCCTTTTCCTTGTATTGTCCAGTTTGGTTTCTTGATCTGTATGTGGTTATTGATTGACATAAGTTTGGGTGTGTATCTCTTTTGAATGTTATCTTGGTTTTGTAGTGCATATATGGGCAGAAATGAAGTCTGAACACTCTATTTTGGTGTATCACCTCCTTAGATTAGACTAGGTAGATTTTCTTTCATGCTCTCTTTCTCCCTTTTCCTCTCCAAGAGTAGATAGGTGCACCCTGATAGTAAGAGGAAGCCGGCCTTCTCTGAAGACTCAACCTCATAGTTCAAGTCCCATAGCTTGGAGGTTGTTTCCATGTTTCACTAGGTTGTCCTCATGCATAGGCCTTGGACAAGGGTGTAAACCTAAGTGACAACACTTATCTTTGTTCTTTGATTGCAATGAAGAAAAATGAATGAAAATATGATCATATACACTATTTTAGGTGCATTGAATGTTTAATGTGATGGTTCATATTGCTCTTCAAGTATTTTAGCATTACTCGACTTTTGTTAATTTCCAACTGCTCAACATCAACTAAAAAATTTCATTAGTTGAACATCTACTATCAACTTGACAGCAACTGATCATTCAACTTCTATTGTTTTTGATAGTTAACTTGGCATATATTGGGATTTTACTTGGCATCTGAGGGAAACTTAGCAACACTTTTGAAAACATGAAGTTTTAACTTTGTATCTTTACTTATGTTAACTTCTCCTTTCCAGTGCTTTCTTGTCTTAGAAGAGATGCATGAAATAGCAATTTGCATATCAGTCTCGTACACTTTCTCTCACTTAGTTGGATGATGTGTGACCATTTGACCTCTTAGGTTAAGAGATCTCTCCATTGGATGTATTGCTTCCATTTCTTCTCTTCCATGTTCTATTCATTTCTCCTCTAATATATTCAACATCAACTTTTCCTTTTCCTTTATTGAACTCAGAGTTGGGTGCCTTAGACTTGGTTGTACAAAACTTACTGATATGTCCTATCTCTAAACAACTAAAGCATGTGGTTTGACTCAACCATCTATTATAGTTTCCACTGAAATGTGTTCTTATGAAATTCTTGGGAACATTCCCATACTCCTAGTGACAACTCTGCCTAGTATCGTAGTCCCAATTGTAGTGGTGTCCATGGGTTTTAGTCTTTTCTAGCTGGTATGATGTCCACATAGGCTTTGATCTACATCAAAAGCTCTATGACCATACTTCTTGCAATTCTAGTAGTGATCCTTGTTGGTGTAAATAAGTAGTTACTATTTACACTTACTTAAGTTTAGTTACGTTAATAAATTTTATTAATATTTATCTATTAGTCACCTAGGAGTTTGTCCATGCGTGTGAGTTGTGATGATGACATCACAGGGGTCCGCACCTCTTTTAAGAACATGTTGTCTACAAAATAGGAATCTTCTACACACATGACACTTTGTCATTCTTATCCATTCATCTAGAATGTTGGATAAGGTTCTTAGTTTTCAATACTTAACTTATCTCCTAGTTGATTCTAGACACATTCTAGGTGCTTCCTGAGATGCCTTTATATATGGGAACTCCTAGCATGTTTGTATATGATTCATATGCTTATGCATACTGAATATCATTCAGATAATATATTCTTGTTTGATCATACTCTTTGGTCTACATTTGTGCTTGTGTTGAGATCTACGATCTTGGGTGAATCTTTCCCTAAGGTAGATTCTTACAATCTTCAAATCTTGCCATCCTTATAGTTTTGGTCTTGCAATCTTATGTCTTGTGCCCTTGCTTATTGCAATTTTGTCAATGACCTACTACTTGGCCTTCTCACTCCTACATACATTAGAGGTATGTCCCTTTTTGCAATAGAAATGACTAGTGGGTTTAGTGTTCTTACCATTCTCACTTCTTCGCTCTGCACTCTTTGATGAATCTCCTTCTTTAGTGTTGGTGAAACCTAGTCCTCAAGTGTCATTGCTAGATTTTGGTGATTTCAGCAATTTTTCAAAGTTCTTGATGGCTTCACTTGATTTTTTGAAGCTGTCTACTATCTCCTTTTCTCTTCTCAAATCATTCTGCAACTATTCATTTTTCATTTTGAGTTAGGAGATCTTAATCAGTTGGCTAAGGGTACCAAGCTACATGTTGGAAACTCTTACAACCTCTATTGACTTCTCCTCCCATATTTTGGAAAGGTTTCTCTTATCATCCTTAATCATAGCCATGTCTTCAATGGCTCTTTTCTTCTATTCAATTATTTCAAAAAGCATTATAACTTGTGATTCTTGCTCAATTATGAGAGATCTTATTTGTTCTACTTGAGCTCTATTCTTCTCCATCAAGTCTACTATTTATGGATCAAACTCTTGGGTATCTTCATTGAAAAACACTTTTGTGGTATCAATCTTCTTATATTATGTGTCATTTTTAGAAATGGAAATATCCCTTCTTCTCTTTAAGAATTTTCTCAACTCTTCTTTGGCTTCCTCCAAGTTGTGTAGAAAGAGTTGTATATCAATCACTTGGTCCTCTATGACCTTTCCAAGTTTCTAGACTTCCATCTTTAGATCTTTCCTCCAATTTTTAAGGCTTCTCCTTATGAGAACTTGTCTCTAATACTAATTTTTAAAATATACAAATAGGGAGATTACTTCTAAGAAGGGGAGAGGTGAATATGAAATAACACACTTTAGCCATAAAGACTTTTAATAGAAAATAAATTGCAAACATACATCAAAATTCATAACACCAAATTTTGGTCACCTAGAAACCCTCCACAAATGAGAAGGTAAAACTCAGGTGGGGATGATACCCACAAATTATCACTGCAACAATATTGTTTGACCACTTCCAATGGTCTATGTTGTGAGATGCCTACCATGTTAAAGCTTTACACTTTGTCAAAAGTGACCTATTCAAAGGTTTTACAAACACTTACCTGAAGTGTTACCCTATCAAAGGATTTATCACCTTGTTAAAGGTTCTACAACATAGCTGTTAAGCTAACGTAACAATATAGGATTTTCCTTCCTAATAAAATTGCTAGAGAGCATTAGATTGAATTGACCTGATAGCTTACAATCCTTTGTTGCTTATTTTAGGCTCTTCATCTACTCATTCTATTCTGATCCTCTATAATTTTGTGTCTATGCATAACCCTTCTTCTATGTTCTAACCAACTATGTTCTGCAATACTAATCAATTCTCAAAGTCTTGACACCCTTGCTACAATTCACTTTCTTCAACAATTTTTTTATGTTCAATAACATTCAATCATGGGGTCTTTAGCTTCTTATAAAGGCTTCAAAGACTTAGGGTTAGATTTCAATCCATGAACATATTTTCCCACTCAAACCATTACACTTTTTCTCTAGGTCTCATGCATTGTCCATTTTTTTGATTGGTTGTATGCTAATTACATAGGTAATGTAAAATATTTGACCTTATCTCTAAAATCCTCTATGATTCATCCTAAAAATAGTTTACAATTGAGTTTTTGAAGGCACAAAATCATATGTTTATTCTATGTTACTTAGTAACTACTAATTGTTGATGCTCGACACATATAGGATTTGTGACTTGCTTAGCATACGTAGTAATTCTATCTTGCTCGACATCAATTGTGACTTAGCACATATAGATCACTCAACACCTAAAGTTACTCAACAAATGTATCACATGTTGAACCTAAATTCACTCAACACCTATTGAATTTTTGGCTCAGCACATACTATGGCTCATCATGTATAGTGTACAAGGCTTCAACTTGAAAATCAATTAAGTGTGTTGACACTAAATTTTCAAAACCAATCTAAGACCAACACATGGGACATAATCACTCTTCCTAAGGGAAGAAAATCTATTTTGTGTAAGTGGATCTATGGAACCAAATTTGTAGTAGATAGAGGTACTAATAAGTGTAAGGCTAGACTTATTGCTAAATGTTTCTCATAGGTACCTATTATTGACTACATTGAGACCTTTTGCCGAGTTGCAAAAATGAACTCCATTCATTGAAACTAGTTATAGTTCCAACTCAAAGATGGGTTGTTGATTAGATGGATGTGAAGATTGCATTCTTGAATGGTGATCCTTCTAAGAAGATTTATATGGATCAGCCATAGGTTTTCATTCTGTTGGAATGCCTTAAAGGGAAGAGTGCATCTGTGAGGGGGGGTGAATTAGATGAAGTGACTTATAATCCTTTTTACTCCTTTAATGACATGTAACTATAATTAACATGCATGCATATAAATATTTAGATAATAATGAAAAGTAAACATCCAATCAT
Organism: Cupressus sempervirens; assembly: GCA_028749045.1. Taxonomy (NCBI): domain Eukaryota; kingdom Viridiplantae; phylum Streptophyta; class Pinopsida; order Cupressales; family Cupressaceae; genus Cupressus; species Cupressus sempervirens. The sequence goes on along the minus strand of CM053789.1, from coordinate 317,950,669 downwards.
CACATAATGCACAAGATTTTGGTGACCCAAAAAGCCTCCAGGAATAAGAAGGTAAAACTGTGGTGGGGCTGACAACCACAAAAATTACTGCAACAATGAGTTCAACCACTTTAGATGGTTTTCCCTATTAATGACTTACCCTATTAAAGGCTTTACACACTATCAAATGTGACTTGTTGAAAGGATTTACAAAAACTTTAAATGAAGTGTCACCCTATTAAAGAATTTACATATAGGCTATTAAACCCACCTAACTTAATAGGACTTTCATGACCTTCTCCAAAGGTTCTTTCAACCTAGTTGTTAAGCTAACCTATCTTGATAGGATTACAACTTTCTAATACAATTATGAATGAGTATTAGAACAATAAACCTCATTGAATGCAATCTCTTATTGCATATCTCAGGCACTTGATCTACTTGGCTATCATTGATCTTTGCTAGATCTTATCTTTTGACTATGTCCCCTATTCTATTTTAATCAACTTGATATGTAAATGTTGTCCTTTCCACTTAATCTCTGACACCTATGTTCTGCAACAACCTTAGTATTAGGCTCTGCTTCTTCTTGTTCATTCAAAAACTTCTTCTACAGTGTCGTGACTTCATTATAAAGATTGGTGGATGGTCATTTATTTTGAATGAAGTGTTCCTGCTCAAATCCTTAGTTGTCATCAACTAGTTGCATGCTATCTCCAATTATCTAATTGGTTGCATGTGGATTGCATAGGTGGTTGAGAGGATTTGATCTTATCTTCTTATCCTATCATGAGTCATTCATAACCATTTAAAATCTTGGTTTGTGTTGACACAAACGCTTATGTTGGTCCTACATTACTCGGTGCATATAGTCTTAGTGATGCTCAGCACATACTGTTCCTATTTTACTTGGCATCCATTGTGCTTCCTAGTATACTTGAAATCTACTATACCCTATGTAGCTTGACACATGTTTGATTCTGAAATGGTCAGTACACGAACATTTCCTGTCTTGCTCAAAACCTGAATAATTTTATTACTCCACACATACTATACACTAATATGCTTGGGACTAACTATAACTCGACCCTAACCAAAGTTTTGGCTTGGCATGCATTGTGTGCTCAACACCTATAGTGAAAATGATTAAGTGTATTGACACTCATTTGTTAATACTAATTATTTGATCAAAAATCTCCCTCTTTGAAATGAGTATCAAAAACACTTAACTGATCATTTATGATCGAATCCTTTTTAGTACATACTTTAGCTGCTCAGCTTACATGCAAAATTTCAAAAATATCATAAGTACTTTATGACTCCCCCTGAGTTGATCATGTCTTGTCTATTCCTATAGTTTTGTGCCAATGTGCCTAATTCTACATTCTGACCTCTATGCTATGTCTCATCTATGTTATGCCCCTGTTTACCAATATTTTGCATCTCCCTTTCACTAATTTATTACTTGTCTCCCCTTTTTGGCTATTTATAGTCATTCAACTTTATTCTCAAAATGAAAGAATGAAGTGAAGTCAAATAATGTAATAAAAATGATCAAAATTTGTCAAAATGTCAAAATTTGGTAAATATCCCCCTTTAATATATCTCCCCCTTAGAATATATACCCCACTTTTTGATACTGATGTCAAAGGGTTCTATGGAGTAATGACATGCTTGGCCAAAAATTTATATTTAGCTTAGGGAGTATTTTGAGAGTTGCATCCTAGTTGTTCAATGCAATGTCCGATGACTTTTTTTGGACTATAAGCTCTACTACAAGATCAACAAGTCCTTCATATGTAGAAATATTTGGATCTTTCTTCAAGTCTATCTCTACATACATCTTCTCCTTGTGTAATACTTCCAAATAAGGTGTAATAGATGCTTGAATTTTCATTAACTTAGCTTTTATGTTGGCCTAATCTACTGTTAGTGTAGCTAATTCTCATTGACTGTGAAGCATCTGTGCAAAATGCTTCTCACTATGAGCTAGATTGGTTGGTAGCTACATGCTGGAAATCTTGAGATTTATCTCCAAGCTTAGTATCTTCTGATTTATCTCTTGTGTGAAGTTGGAAAAATCACACAATTTTGTGTAAAGGCGAAAGATTTTCCCTAATACAACCTCGACTCTATCAAATTTATTGTCTAGGTCAAATTGTCCCAAAGTTATGTCATTCACTACCTTCTAATTGACCTTCACTTCGAACTTTTTCTCTCACCATTCCATGAGTTTAGCATTTGTATCATGGTCTTCATTATTTATTTAGTCAACTATATCTGATAGTTGCTCAATGATTGGCCTATTTGTATCTGGAGATTCTAGGCTGAAGGCATCCATGAATATGTCTTTGATTTCATTCATTGCCTACTTGTATTTGTACTCCTTCCTCATTTCCTCTTGTCTCCTCCTTTTGTCCAATGCACTTTGTATTTCATTCATGTTTTCTTCAGTCAAAGTTCTTGAATCATAATAGGGTATAAGGATTTCTTCATCAAGCTCAAGAATACCATAATGAATGGTCCTGGCTACCCTAGTGGAGCTCGAGCCTAGTTTCCTGACTTGTAAGGCCAACACGTTAGTGCTTAACTATTGAAGAGGTTTAGTAGGAGTTCCTATTTTTGGCAATTCAACTCATGTTAGTGTTTGACTATTGAAGATGTTTAGCAGGAGTTCCTATTTTTGGCAATTCAACTAGTGTCTAGATTATAGATTCCCCTTTTTCATGTGTTTCCTCCTTCTCTTCCTCTTGTTTGTCTTGTGCTCTTTCTATGGTTGGGGGTGTAGTCATTGTCTATACTGATATGCCTGTATCTACCCCTATTGTTGCACTTGGCTCCTAAAGAGCTTGAGTTACTAATTTTGGTAGAGATGGAGGTGGAAGAAGTAAAAGTCTAGTAGTTTGTATGAACTTAGGTGGTTCTTGTGCTGAAACCTTAACTTCTCTGAGTTTATCTATTAACTTTTGTAACTCTTCAACACTTACCAATATAGGACTTGTACACAATTGTGCTTGTTGAGTTGATTCGTCAATGATCTTGGAGAGATCCTCTATAGTTAGAGGATTGATGTTTTAACTAGAAGTATCAGTAACATCCTTGATCTTGATTATTTCTGTAGGTGTGAAGGTGGAATGAGGAGGGCTAGGGGGTGGTAGTTGTGTGTCATGCACACTTTTTTCTTGCTCATCACCTTTATTTATTTCTTCCTCTTTCTTCCCTTCTTCCACTTTCTTCTCTTCCTCAACCTTTTTCTCCACTTCTTTCTTTTCCTCCATCTTCTTTCTTCTCTCCTCTAGTTTGGCACTTGCTTCTGCCTTGTATTCTTCATCAAATACATCATCTATCCTTTTGTATAACATTTTCCACAATCTTGTGGATTTATGTACAACCTCTTCAATTTTATTTTTAAGTATAGAGAATTATCTATAGTTAAGTGTAAACCTATTGTTGTGCCTTTTGACTACATTTATTATCTAACTCTTAGAAAATTCTAGTACCAAACTTGCTAGAGTATATTCTGTTATTTCTTTTTCTATTTTTAGTCAAGAATGCCATTTATCTTCTATAATTTTATACAATTATTTTTGCAATTGCCCATCTAATTCAAGAGGTGTGAATTTGTAGTCTACCATCATTGCATATATAGACTCCTCTACTTTATTTTTCTCTTCTTTAGTGAGCTTATTAAAATCAGTATTCTTTAAATCATTCAAGTCATCATTCCTAATTATTTTACATAGTTTGTCATTTGAGAACTTAGGATTTCTTACCACCTTGAATTGAATGTTGTCTTCCAATTTTGTCTTTTCCTCTTCATCAGTATCTGATTGAGCCACATATTTCCTTCTTTTTCTTTGCTCTTCATCAGTCTTCTTGGTGGATTTGTTCTTCTTTGTAGCCTCTTCTTTTTATTTTTTAGTAGTGGCCCTTGTAGTAGATCTTGTGGTCAGCTTCTTGAGTGTAGGCTGAGCCACTTTCATTGTTTTAGGCTGAGGAGTAGAAGGTTCATTGGCTTTTCTTTTTATGACTTTGGCCTTGATGGGTGGTTCTTTGGTTTGTTCTTCCTCGACACTCTCATCTTTATCCTCTCCCAGGGCTTTTCTATGTTGAAGTGGCCCTTATTCTCACTCATCTTCATCCTTTTCATCATCTTCTCCATCATCAATTATCTCCTTGGCTTCCTCTGCTATTCCTAATTCTCCTAGCTCTGCCCCAAACTTCTTCTTGGTCTTTTTGAATAGCTTGTCTTTTATTTTCCTTGCACTGGCTATCTTTAGGTCTGTGACCACTCTAGATTTAACAACATCATAAGTGCCAAAATTCTTTGTAGTTTTATCAGTTTCCTTTCCAAGCAGTGCTATTATGACTACTAAGGCTTGGTTTATATCAAGCTCGTATCCTAATGGTCTAAGCCATCTAACTCTAGGGATTACTGCTTGAATATATGTGTAATCAATATCAACCAAAAAGTAGATATCATTTTCATGCTTTTCTACCAGTGAAATTGGTATCCTCATTCTCCTTTTTATTGACCTTTTGAAATCATCAAAATATATAGTCATTTGATCATCAAAACTATCTCCCCATCTGATCAATGAACTCATTTATTTGCTCAACAATAGTCTTATTCTGATTCCAATTGACTTTGACAAATGAAGGGAATTTCTTCATCACATAGAAAAACATACATAACAAAATTGACCCAAATTTTCACTGAGCTCCCTTAGACTTTCTGATTGCTCCAATATTTTGATTTAATTGTTGCACCATGAGCTCTGCAAGGTCATATGTGTGATCCTTCTTTACCAACTTGTATGCAACATCAACTGATGTACAAGGCACAATGTTTAATCTGCTAGACTGATAAAATTTGTGTGATATGATCCTCACAATAGAATCTAATATAGGGTCTTTTATTGTGTTAATTGTCATGCCCCTATTATTCTATTTTTCACCAATGTTCTTCTCTATTATTTCCCTTTTGTCACTTCTTAGTGTTTATGGCTGATCTAGGGTCAGAAAACTAGTAACCCTATGAATAATTTTCTTTGTAATCTTTAATGGCCCTATTTCTAACCAAAAATCTCCATCGTGGATTCAGCTAAGCACTATACAAATCCATTTAGTCTTAAAGATGATGGGGAAAACTAGGGCTTTGGTTAGACCCTTCTTCTCTACTATGGAGAACTCATCCTTTAATATGTTATTGTCACACTGTTTATCAAGAGCATTAAAAATTTATAAATCTCCTATCACACCTATTTTGAAATTGCAAAATTTTCACACATCTTGAAATATAAGAACTTTATCAGCAATGGTGGATAGGCCACCAGTGAGATCATTTTTGCATACAACTTCTGGGATTTTCCTGAATTCGGGTCATTTCACTTCATTACTAACCAACTATATTTCGTGACTTCCCTTTCCTTGTGCATATTTAGAACTAGACTCCATAGTTTACTAAACTAGGGTTTACTAATTAAATGATCCTTACAAACTATATAGCTCGACATCTAAGGGGAATACCTGGTAAATTGATGAGCTTGAGTTGAGTAGCTATTGAATCTATGCAAATCTCTATTTGGTTGTTAGAAAATCACTCAATCACCCTGCTCTTAATTGTTCTATGTTTAAATGATTAAAAAATGAATGATTTTCTCCTTTATAGAGTTCAAAAACTTAGCATTAAATGCATTTTGTACTTTCATCTACCACTCGACTTCTAAAGAATTTTCTAACTTGGCATCGACTGTATTTCATTCACTCAGATTTCATTATGACATTTCACTTGACATCTATTGACATTGTCAATCACTCGAAAACCACTATCTATTTGACTTGACAGTAACTAGTCTATTTGACTCAGCTTATACTAGAGTCTTACTCAGCAACCAATGGTAACTCGGTATCATCTTCCAAGTTTTCTCTTGCCATCTCAATTCATGTAGATTCCTACTTTGTTGTGCTTCATTATTCTTTAGGACTGATGTATGATACTTCCTTATTTGTTCTAGTCCCATAAGCTCATCTTGTGCTTAGTTGGATGATGTGTGATCACTTGACCTCTTGGTTAAAGTGACCCCTCCATTGGATGAACTTGATCCATCTCTTCTTTGCCATGTCTTCTTTGTATCTGCCTTGATGTTTTCAACCTAAACTTTTTCTTTGCCCTTGTTGACTTCAGTCTTGGGTGCTATAACCTTTGTTGGACATTTCTTGTTGACATGTCTATTCTTCAAGCAACTAAAACAAGTGGTCTTGTTCAACCATCTATTATAATTTCCTGTGAAATGTATATGTCCATACTCTTGACAATAGTGACAACTTTGCCTTGTATTGTAGTCCCAATAGTAATGGTGTGCATAGTTGTTTCCTTTTCCATACTAATTCGGTGTCAACATAGGCTTTGATCTACACTCAAAAGCTCTATGTCCATACTTCCAACAATTGTAGCAGTGTCCCTCAAATCTTTGTATCCTTGTGACTTTAGATATGCAATCTTGTGTCATATGTCCTTGTATGTTGCACTTATGACTATACCCTTTACTTTTAGATGTATTGTGTTGATTGGTCCTCTTAGTCCTATAAACATCAGCAGTATGTCCTTTCTTATTACAATAATGACAAGTAGGTTTTGAGTTCTTACCTTTTTCACTCCTTCGTTCAACACCCTTTGATGTTTCACCTTCTTCACTGCTGGTGAATCCATGTCCTGATGTATCATTTTTTGGTGATTTCAGTAACTGCTCAAAGTGCTTGATGGCTTCACTTGACTTGTTGAAGTTATCTACTATTTCTTTCTCTCTTTTCAACTCGTTCTACAATTGCTCATTCTGCATTTTCAGAGTAGAGATCTAAATGTCTTTTATGTTGAGTTCATGATGAATGTTCATCGTTTGGCTGAGTGTATCCATCTGCATGTTTGAGATCCTAGTAAGTTCAATAGACTTCTCCTCAAGTCTATTTACAAGATTTCTCTTTTCATCTTCAAGCATAATTCTATCTTCAGCTACTCTTTTCTTTTGTTAAATGATTTTACATAGCACCATGGCTTGTGACTCATGTTCTATCCTCAGAGATTTTATCTCTTTAGCTTGTATTCTATTTTTCTCCATTAGCTCTTCTATTGCTGCATCAAACTCTTTTGAGTCTCCCTTTGCAAATAATTTAGTGATGTCAATTTCCTTGTAATATATGTCATTGTCTTCTATGGCCATGTCCTTTCTTCTTTTCAAGGATTTCCCTAACTCTTCTCTTGCTTCATCTACCTTGTGTAGAGCAAGCTACACATCAATCACCTGGTTTTCAATGATCTTCCCAAGTTTGAAAACTTCCATCTTCAATTTTTTTCTCCAAGATATTAGGCTTGCTTTTGAGTGAACTTGGCTTTGATACCAATTGTAGGAATGCCTTAATGGGAAGCATCTGAGAGGGAGGGGTGGGGGGGGGGGGGAGTGAATGCGATGAAGTGACTTATAATCCTTTTTACTCCTTTAATGACATGTAACTACAATTAACATTCATGCATATAAATATTTAGATAACAATGAAAAGTAAACATGCAATCACCACATAACACACGAGATTTTGGTGACCTAGAAACCCTCCAGGAATAGGTAATACTAGGGTGGGGATGAAACCCACAAAAATTACTACAATAATGAGTTCAACCACTTCTAATGGTTTTCCTTGTTAAAGTCCTACCCTATTAAAGGCTTTACACACTATCAAATGTGACCTATTGAAAGGATTTACAAACACTTTACATCAACTATCCCTTTATTAAAGGATTTACATATAAGTTGTTAAACCCACCTAACTTAATAGGAATTTCATGACCTTCTCCAAAGGTTCTTTCAATCTAGCTATTAAGCTAACCTATCTTAATAGGATTTCAACATTCTAATACAATTATGAGAGAGTATTAGAACAATACACCTAATTGAATTCAATCTCTTATTCTATATCTCAGGCACTTGATCTACTCAGCTATCATTCATATTTGCTAGATCTAATCTTTTGAATGTGTTCCCTATTCTATTCCAATCAACTTGATATGTAAATGCTATCCTTTCCACTTAATCTCTGAAACCTATGTTCTACAACAACCTTAGTATTAGGCTCTACTTCTTATTCTTCATTCAACAGCTTCTTCTATGGTGTTGTTACTTCATTATAAAGATTAGTGTATGGTCATGCATTCTTGAATGAAGTGTTCCCACTCAAATCCTTAGTTGTCACCAAGTGGTTGCATGCTGTCTCCAATTATCTAATTGGTTGCATAGGTGGTTGACAGGATTTGATCTTATCTTCTTATCCTATCATGAGTCATGAATAACTATTTCACATCATTGTGTGCTTGGCATCTCTAGTCAAAATGTTTAATTATGTTGACACTCATTTTTCAATAGTAATTATTTGATCCACACGTTCAAGATTCTACTTTGGTTTGTAGGTTGAACAAGTTTATCTATGGATTAAAACAAGCTCCAAGATCTTGGTATGCCAAGATAGATTCTTTCCTTCTCTCAGTAGGGTTCACTAGATGTCATTTATATTTGAATAATGATTCTCACTTACTACTTGTTCTTAATGTTGATGACATAATCATTAGTAGATGATCCCACAATAATGAGTTCCACTTTTTGACAAATTTTGAACTGAAATCAACATTTTTCAAACAAACCTCATGTTCAAGAGACTATATCTATAAAACTATAAATAATTTCAAGATGAAATAAAATAGTGATTTTTAGTATGTTGTTCCTACTTTGTAACCATACTTTTAATATAAAAACAAAATTATTTATGTTAATTTTTTTTTTCTCCTCCAAAAAGTGGTACATAATAAAATTCAATATTTTTAAAGAGTGGCAGTCCTCTAGATACACATAACTTTTTTTCTAGAAAAGATAATGAGGTTTCATTTGGCATTGTATTTGCTACATCAATATCTAGAGGTTGCATCTAGTTTGATTCAATTTGGTTGAATATTGTATAGTTTTTGAATTTTTGAAGTGACACCATGTCATGCCGAAAATATAAGGCAAAAATGCACACAAATTTTTTTTTTATAACTGTGATTAATTAAGGTAATATGGTAGACAAAGGTTTAGATGTTAACTACAATGGAGTAATTGTTTGAGGGTTTTAAGATTTAGATAGCCACATGTACGATGAGGCTAGATGCAAGATCACCATCGATGATAAAAGGTCACAACTTGGTTTGAACATATCATAAAATAGACGTTTAGGGTGAACAGAAAGTTTCTAGAAATTCAATTAATTAAATTAAGTGACTAAATCCATTTAACTAAAGTCCTAATCCATCAATTTTCTTTAATAATTTCTTAAAAATATAACCTTCTAAGGATGACGATAGATAAACACAACATCTTATTCAAATACATCAAATGACCTACCAACCAAAATGGCATTTATCTCTTAAAATTTCATAACTTGTTTAGCCCCAATTTAATTACGATCAATATACCAGTCACCTATAATGAAACTAATTATTTAACCTCCTTCTATTAACTTAATAACTTGATCGACTTTAGAAATTTAATCATTTAACATTAGAAGATTTAAAACTCTAGAAGATCTATAAAATCTAACTACACAACGCATGCTATCTATGTTTTAAAACCTTAGTCTAAAATATAATTCATTAATTTATCATTTACAATTGAAATTGATGACTAGAGTCAATTCAATAAATCTACAAGTTAATCTAAACTTTATGAGTAACTATTACAAAATTTAAGTTCACATTAAAATTGCCAATATAAAAATCAATCTAATAATTATCACAATGGTATAAAAATAATTAATAAAACATTAAAATTATTTTAAATTAAAGTATTCTAATTTCAAAATTTAAAACTTTTAAATTAAAACTAATTTAAAAAATTATCAAATATGTTATTATTCTACACTAACATAAAAAGTATTATACTACTTGCAATAACCTCAATACATAATAACAATAGCACTACTAATACATTAATAAAAGTTAATCCTAATTTACAAATCATCATAAATCTGAAACTAACTAAACATTTACTAAACTAACTTAACACTACCTACTAATTAATACTAATAAAGTAAGATAAAATAATAAAACAAACTAATTACTAACTAAGACCCTCCCCCTATCCTCATTCCTACCCTCCCCTCCTATTCCCTAGGCCTACCTAGGCCTGCCCCACTTGCGTGAGCGCACTCCCCAAAAGGGAAGTGCATGGCCTAAGGCCTATGCACACAGAACTCTGCCCATGCCCCCCTTCAATGCATGCCCCTCTAGCACTTGGGAGGAATAAAGCATGGGGGGGTGAGAAAAAAAAAAAAAGGGTTAAGTTTTTTTTTTTTATAATTTAATCAAATTCTTGCCCTCCCCCAAATCGACATGACACATGTACTTGCTACAGGGGAGGGGGAAAATTAATTTAGTGTGATAAGTTTAGAAATTTTTTTGATTAATAAAATAAATGGAAATGATGGCCTAGGCAAGTACCTTGCCCCCTTAGGCACTAGGATTTTAATGCTAAAGTTTTATGGTTTAGATAAGTCAACAAGATATGCATTTAAATATTTGATTTCAAATGTATTTAATTTATAATCCCTTTTGAAAGATTTAATATTTATTTTTGGTTGCAATACAAAGGAATAATTCATAGAATATTCTCTGTTACTTGGGGGGGAAATTAAAATTTTCTCCATACATTTTCTAGAGAGGTTTTTAAATCCTGGAGATGCACTTTTTTTGAAAGCCAATTTTGACTAAGTGTTGGCATGTTTTTCTATGCTATATATATAGTTATACCAAGAGTGATTTTTTTAAACCTAATGGCAACATTGATTTCCATTAACAAGCATACTAATACAAGGGAATGCATAAGGTTATAATCATTTTGTCTTTCCTCGTATAATTTATGTTTTATTTAATCAGCATATAACAAGGTATATGTTCCATTTTTATTTGAAATTCAAGGAGATACATAATCTCTTAATCAAATTGATTTTGGCCATTATGAAACTTAACAAGGGGAGAGATAACTTTGTGATCACAATGTAGGATTTTTATTTCCTCTTAATACTTAAAAATCGAATTGGAAAACTTCAACATATCAAATTGCTTCTCATTAACATAATTGAAAACTTGAAAATTCATAATTCGAAGTCATTATCTATCAATCTATTTTCTCACATACATATGCAAAATTTGAAATCATATGAGAGCAATGCAAGGAGGTTTTCTTAATCTTTTTATTTCTCTATTATTCATCCTAGTTCAAGGCTCCATCGGAAAAGAACCAGTAAGAAAACCTGATGTCGTTGCCAATACATCAAAATTTATATACATTTTACATAATATTACAATTCAAATGAAATCTCTTCTAAATCCTTCACAAGTACATTCTTCCAATATCTTCAATTCTTCAAGGAAACAAGGAGAAGACAAGAGCTGACCTGGGGTGAACATCACAACATCAAGAGCAATTTTAAGCATACACCCAACCTGATTTTACACAATAGGTCCAAGCATAGAACCTAACTAGGGGGGAGGTGGATTTTCCCAATGGGAGATGTCAATCACCATACCATAACATAGCCCTTTTGGGGCTAAAACTTCAAAAATTTCCATTCTTTTACAAGGCCCTTTCGAGGCTATTTTCCACAAGGATTTCCATTCCTTTTCATATTCAAGAATTCACAATATCAACCAAGGTATGTGATGACAAGTAAGGGCCCATACACCCTACCTTCTTTCTCTACTTTCACCATGAAAGGAGATTCTTCACCATTGAGGTCCAACTAAGGCCTTACCCCCGTACATGGCCACTTATTCCCTATCCAAGGGTAAGTAATGCCAAAACAATCCCCATGAAATCCTCTCAAAACACATCATCAAGACAAGCACAATAATGCATCAAGAACAAATAGAAATCCCTCCAAATCCATCCCAACACACAAGCAAGAAAAAATAAGAAAAACACAATACTTTATGTAAGTTTCAAGCATGAACAACATGAAGAACAAAACCAAAAGAGTGAAGAACTCCTACCTTCACAAAATGTTATGGTAAAATGGTAAGTTGAGAAGAGCTTTTCCCTTTTCTTCCTTCAATCTTCAAACTTTCTGTAAAACTAGAGAATTGGGTGACAAAACCAAAACTACTCCAAAATGCCTCTAAGTATGATCCTTAACTCAACTAGACTTCAAGTAACCTCAAGATAGAGTTTGAGTCACCAACTCATGGAGAAGACAATCAATTTTCGCAATAAACCAAAAGTAGGGTTTTTGAGTGACCCCAAAAGTCAACTAAGGAGGCTAAAGGGGTGGAAAGTACTCCCAACCCATACCCTTACCCCTAGGGTACTTAAATTTAATGTTTTTAAGCCTTAAAGACTTAATAAGAACAAACAAAGGCTAGGGGAATAATAAGACCAAATAACAACCTTTAATGAAAGACAATGCAAGAATAACACAAATGAACAAAGAGGTTCAACTCCATCTTTCCATTGGATTTCCCAACTAAATTTCTTGCACACTCATTGCAGACATTAGTACTTCAAGAAACACACACACACACACACACACACACACACACACACACACACACACACACATAATTATGCATCAAGAATTTCATGTAATTTAAAACATCCATTTTTCTACAATTCAATTTTTCATCTCATTCTATTCATTAAAATTGGAAAAATTAAAGTGTTAGTTCTACATTCATTCACTTCATTATCATACATGTTTATAAAGCATTAAATGATGAAATAAAATATTTGAAAGTAAAAACATCGCACAACATAGACCATTTCTTCATATCTGTTTCAATCTCCTATAATGGTTTTAACAGAGAAATTCTTATTTAATGAGCATGTGCGAGGAGGGACCTTACACACCAGTCATAATTCAGACATATGCTAATTTTGACATAGATAACTTGAAGTCAATTTATCATAAATCTATTTTTTTTTCAAATCGAGAGCTATCTCAATAAGCTATTTCCTAGACATTTTTCAAAAAAACATTGACCTAATTTACTAATTTTCCCAAAGTGTCAAATTTAGTTAATGTTCAATTGGTAGTGAACCTATGATGAGTTAAATTCATATTTTAAAGCCTTAATAATAAAATATGTATTACAATTATAGTCATTGGAAAAATTTATTTGAGCAACAGAAATTGGCATTTTTTATTTTATAGTAAGAGATCATTTATCTACAATTACGGGTGTCAAAAGAGCCAGAAAAATAAAATTAAAAAAAAAGGTCAATTTTTATTTTTATTTTCTATATTTGCACAAATGTATTGTTTGTGTGAACATATGATGTACGTTCATGTGAACACCTATTTACATGAACATATGACTCAAAGATTTTTGATCACCATAAATTCAAAGAAACATGTTTTCCAAACATGACTAATTTATAATGTACGCACGAAAATGTAAAAAATAAAAATGCTAACATCACCTATAGACAGGTCAGTTTAAAAATAGTGATGTAATACTGTGAATTAGTACTATGACATTTTTATATAGTTATTGCACAAAATTTTCCTTGAGGCATGGGGTAAATTTTATTATTATTATTTTATAATGGAAAACAAGAAAGGACAACAAAACAAATATGTAAGGAAACCTGTATTCCTAGCCTTTGCTTCATTTTCTTGTTGAAGTCTTCAAAATAGCTAGTCATAAGAGTTTCAAATTTAGCTCCCATCTGCTCAATGTATTCATTCACTTGAGCTATAATTGACCTGTTTTCTTTCCACACTACTTTACCAAAAGAAGGAAACTCATTTTGTACAAAGAAGAAAATACAAACCAAAATTGCACCAAATTTACATTGTGCACCCTCACTTCTCCTTATTACTCCTGAATTCTCATTAATTTGTTGTAATTGTAGCTCTGCAAGATCATAAGTATGATCTTTCTTAACTAGTCTATATCCAACATCAACTAAAATGCATAGAACATTGTTAAGTCTGCTAGATTGATAGAATTTATGTGAGATGACTCTAACAAAAAAGTTGACTAGGGGATCCTTGATGGTATCTTTGTTCATCCCTCATTTATTCCATTTTCCTCCAATATTCTTTTCAATTACCTCTTTGGAGTCACTCCTAAGGGTCTTTGGTCAATCTAGGTTTTGGTATCCTATAACTCTGTGCACAATTCCTTTGGTAATTTTCACTAGGACATATTCTAACAATATGCTGCCATAGTGAATCCTACTAAGCACTAGCCTAATCCATTCAGTCTTGAAAACTGTAGGGAATTCAAGAAAATGGCTCAAACCCTTGGTTTTAGTAATTTTAAACTCATCCTTCAGGGCTCCATCTACACAGAATTTATCATATGATTCCCTAATTTCCATCTCACCAATGGCTCCAATCTTGCAATTTTAACATCTCCTAACATCGTGCACCATAAATACTTTAGGGGGTATGATAGATAGGGCTCTAGTTGGGTCATTTTTGTATGCAACCTCTGGGAGAACAAAAAAATCTAGGTGCTTAACCTAGGTGGATACTGGTAGAATTTCAAACAGCTCTTTTTCCTAAGTTTTCTTTGAACTAGTTGTCATTTTGTATTTCTAGGGTTTTAATTTGAAGAAAAAAATAGACTACATAACTTGACACTTGAATAAATACCTTTAGAATGAAAAAATTGTCCAAATCATAGTTGAAATCTACCCGAATACTGGTTTATCTACTCAAAAAGTTGCTTTACTCTCTTTCTTGTCTTTGCTCTTTGATCACAATCAAGAAAAATGAATGAAAATATGATTATATCATGTATTTTAGCTCCATTTAATGCTTAATGTGATGACAGTTGTTCACTTGGCTCTTTAAGAATTTTAGCATTACTCAACTTCCATTGATTTTTAGCTGCTCGACATCAACTTAACAATTTCATTAGTTTCACATCTATTATCAACTTGATTGTAACTGATCATTCAACTTGTACTATTTTTGATAGTCAACTCGGCATATATTTGGATTTTACTCAACATCTGAGGGAAACTCAATAACACTTGTGAAAACTTGAAGTTTTAACTTTGTATCTTTACTTATTCTAATTTCTCCTTTCTAGTACTTTCTTGTCTTAGAATAGATGCATGATATAGAAAATTTTATATCAGTCCCATACACCTCTTGCTTAGTTTGATGATGTGTTACTACTTGACCTCTTGGGTGAAATGATCCCTCCATTAGATGTGCTACCTCCATCTCTTCTCTTCCATGTTCTGTTCATTTCTTCTATAATATGTTCAATATCATCTTTTTCTTTTCCTTTGTTGAACTCAGATTTGGGTGCCTTAGACTTGGTTGTAAGTAACTTGCTGATATTTCCTATCTTTAGAAAACTAAAGCATGTGGTTTGACTCAACCATCTATTATAGTTACCACTGAAATATATTCTTACGTAATTCTCAAGAACATTCCCATACTCCTAACAATAGCAACATCTCTGCCTAGTATTGTTGTCCCAATTGTAGTGGTGGCCATGGGTTTTAGTCTTTTCTAGTTGGTATGGTGTCCACATAGGCTTCGATCTACATTCGAAAGCTCTATGACCATACTTATTTCAATTGCAGTCGTGATCTTCAAATCCTGGTGTTCTTACAGTTTTGGTCTTGCAATCTTGTGTCTAGTGTCCTTGCTTATTGTATTTTTGATAGTGACACTTGTTCTTGAGTTTTTCCTAATGATTAGCCTTCTTACTCCTACATACATTAGAGGTATGTCGCTTTTGATCATAGCAATGAGTAGTGGGTTTAGTGTTCTTACCATTGTCACTTCTTTCCTTTGCACTCTATGATGACTCTCCTTCTTCAATGTTGGTGAAACCTATTCCCGAAGTTCCATTGTTACATTTTGGTGATTTTAGAATTTTTTCAAAGTACTTGATGGATTCACTTGATTTTTTGAAGCCTTGTGCTATCTCCTTTTCTCTTCTCAAATCATTCTGCAACTATTCATTTTTCATTTTGAGTGAGGAGATCTCAATGTCCTTGACATTTAGCTCATGATGAGCATTTATCATTTGGCTTAGGGTATCTAGCTACATGTTGGAAACTCTTACAAGCTCTATTTACTTCTCATCCTATCCATTCGCAAGGTTTCTCTTATCATCCTTAATCATATCCATGTCTTCAATGCCTCTTTTCTTCTATTCAGTTATCTCACAAAGCATTATTGCTTGTGATTCTTGCTCAATTTCGAGAGATCTTATCTCTTTGGCTTGAGATATATTCTTCTCCATCAAGTCTACTATTGTTTCATCAAACATTTGGATACCTCCATTCGAAAACACATTTGTGATGTCAATCTCCTTGTATTATGTGTCATTTTCAGCTATGGCATATCTCTTCTTCTCTTTAAGAATTTTATGAACTCTTCTTTGGCTTCATCCAAGTTGTGTAGAAAGAGTTGTATGTCAATCACCTAGTTCTCTACGACCTTCCTAAGTTTGTAGATTTCCATCTTTAGATATTTTCTCCAAGTTTTAAGGCTTCTTCTTGTGAGAACTTGTCTCTAATACAAATTTATGAAATATACAAATAGGAAGATTACTTCTAAGAGAGGGGGAGGTGAATCAGAAATAACACACTTTAGCCATAAAAACTTTTAATAGAAAATAAATTGCATGCATGTAAACATATCATTTAAGCATAAAGTAAAGACATACATAAAGATACATAACACTAAATTTTGGTCATCCAAAAACCCTCCATAAATGAGAATGTAAAACTAGGGTGGGGATGATACCCACAAATTATCACTACAAGAATATTGTTTGACTACTTCCAATGGTCTAAACTATGAGAGGATTGTCTTACTAAAGGCTTTACACTTTGTCAAAAGTGACCTGTTGAAAGGTTTTACAAACACTTACTTGAAGTGTTACCCTATCAAAGGATTTATCACCTTGTTAAAGGTTCTACAATATAGCTATTAAGCTAACCTAACAATATAGGATTTTCCTTCCTAATACAATTGCTAGAGAGTATTAGATTAAATTGACCTGATAGCTTACAATTCTTTATTACTGATTTTAAAATCTTGATCTACTTACTTTGTTTTGATACTCTATAATTTGATGTCTATGCATAACACTTCTTCTCTATTCTAACCAACTATGTTCTACAATATTGATCAATTCTCAAATTCTTGACACCCCTACTGCAATTCACTCTCTTAAACATTTTTTTTTTGTTCAATAATATTCAATCATGGGGTCTTTACCTTCTTATAGATTCTTCGAAGACTTAGGGTTAGATTTGAATCCATGAACATATTTTCCCAGTCGAATCCTTACACTTTTCCTATAGGTTGCATGCATTCTCCATTTTTCTGATTGGTTGTATGCTGATTACATAGGTAATGTAAAAGATTCAACCTTATCTCTAAAATCTTTTGCAATTCATCCTAAAAATAGTTTACATCTAAGTTTGTGGAGGCATAAATTCATATGATGATTCTATGTTACTCAATACATACTAATTGTCGATGCTTGACACATATAGAATTTTTGACCTTCTCAGCATACGTAGTAATTCTATCTTGCTTGGCATCAATTGTGACTCAATACATATAGATCACCTTGAACCTAAATTCACTTGGCACATGTACCATGCTTGGAATTCGAAGTCACTCAGGACCTATTAAATTTTTGGCTCAGCACAAACAATGCCTCAACATGCATAGTGTATTCAGATTCAACTTAAAAATTGGTTAAGTGTGTTGACACTCAATTTTCAAAACCAATCTGAGACCAACACATGGGACTTAATCACTCTTCCTAAGGGAATAAAATCTATTCCATGTAAGCGGATATATGGAACCAAATTTGCAGCAAATAGAGGTAATAATAAGTGTAAGGCTAGACTTATTGCTAAAGGTTTCTCACAATTACCTAGGATTGACTACACTGAGACCTTTTCCCCTGTTGCAAAGATGAACTCCATTCATTGACACTAGCTATAGTTGCAACTCAAATATGGGCTATTGATTAGATGAATGTGAAGATTGCATTCTTGAATGATGATCTTTCTAAGAATATTTATATGGAGTAACCATACGGTTTCATTCAAGATTCTACATTGGTTTGCAGTTTGAAAAACTCTATCTATGGATTAAAACAAGCTCCAAGATCTTGGTATGCCAAGATGGATTCTTTCCTTCTATTTGTAGCATTCACTAGATGTCATTTATATTTGAATGATGATTACCATTGACTATTTGTTCTTTATGGTGATGACATAATCATTTTAAGGTGATCCCACAATAATGGGTTCCACTTTTTCACCAATTTTGAATTGAAATCAATATTTTTGAAACAAACCTCACATTCAAGTGACTATATCTATAAAACTATAAATAATTTCAAGATGAAATAAAATAGTGTTTTTTACTATGTTGTTCCTATTTTATAACTATTATTTTTAATCTTTAAAAAAAATTATTTATGTCAATATTTTCTTCTCCTTCGAAAAGTGCTACATAATAAAATTCAATAGTTTTAAAGAGTGATAGTCCGCTTGACAAACAACTTTTTTTCTAGAAAAGATAATGAGGTTTCATTTGGCATTGGATTTGCAACATCAATATGTAGAGAATGCATTTTGTTTGATTCAATTTGGTTGAATATTGTATAGTTTGTGAATTTTTGAAGTGACACTAATCGTAATTCAGACATATGTTCATTTTGACACAGATAACTCGAATTTAGTTTATCATAAATCTATTTAATTTTTTTGAGTAGAAAGCTATCTCAATAAGCTATTTCCTAGATATTTTTCAAAAAAAAATTGATCTAAATTACTAATTTTCCCAAAGTGTCAAATTAAGTTGATGTTCAATCTATAATGAACCTATGATGAGTTAAACTCATATTTTAAAGTCTTAATGAATAAAATATGTATTACAATTATAGTCATTGGAAAAATTTCTTTGAGCAACATTAATTTTCATTTTTTATTTTATTGTAGGACATCATTTATCTACAATTATGGTGTCAAAAGAGCCAAAAATTATTATTTTTTTAGAAAAAGGGTAAATTTTTATTTTTATTTTCTATATTCACACAAACATGGTGTCCATGTGAACATATAAAGTATGTTCGTGTAAACACTTGTTCACACAAACATATAGCTGAAAGATTTCCAATCGCCAAAATTTTAACAAAACATGTTCACCTGAGTATGTCTAATTTATAATGTTCACACGAAAATGTAAAAAACAAAAATGTTGACATCACTTGAATATAGGTCAATTTAAAAATAGTGAAGTTGTACTATGAATTAGTACTCTAACATTTATATATAGTTATTGCTTGAAATTCTCCTTGAGGCAAGGGGTAAATTTTATTATTATTATTTTATAATGGGAAACAAGAAAGAAAGGAAAAACAAATATGCAAGGAAGAGATCTAATGAATTAGAACAAAGAAATCTTCAAAAGACTATGGCACGTTATCATCAAATTAAACAAGGTATGTAATTATATATTTTAATTTTTTATATGGTCTTGAACTTAATCATGTTTCCATCTTATTTTTTATCTAATTTGATTTATTTTTAAATTTGTTGTAGACAATATAAATAAGGTGAAGGAATGTTGAAGAAGGCTCAACATAAGTAGAAAAAGTGCATACAAGAGAGAGGTCAAGGACACTCCCTACAGAATCTCAAACAAATAATGTTGAAGAAGGTTCAAGATCAATCCCTATAGAGGTTCAAATAGTAGAAGTCAGAGAAGGGTTAGAATCTTTCCCTGTAGAATCTCAAACAATGAATGTTGGAGAAGGGTCAAGATTACTCCCTCTAGAAATTCTAGTAATAGAAGTCAGAGAAGGATTGGGATCAGGTGTAGGAATTTGTATGGATGAACTCCTAAATATTTCCCAATATGTAAAGAATGGTGTTACTAATAAAAAATAAGATCATTTGCTTAAAATGAATGTGGATAAATTGAGAAGACTTCTAGCTACTATTCAACCGTTAAGTTTGTCTAAAAAAAGGTCAATGAATAAGAAAATAAGAGAAATTATGACTCAATTTGATAAAACTGAAACACTTGAATAAGCTTAGTTGCTATAACTTTTTGTTACACAAAAGAAGTTGCAAGAGGCATTGAAATTTTTTGATGTAGACACAACATCAAAGAAGAGAAGATTTTCTAGCATACAAACTGATATGGCTGAAAATGTTAAACAAGGTTTGAGAAACATAGGAAAACACTCTCAAAGTAAAGATAAGTTCATGGTAAGAAAAGTGATGTTGATGTCTATTGTAAATAAGAATATGACCCAAAATAGATAGATATCTTCAATTTCATTTGAAATGGGTTTTAGTAGGAAAACAATGGGAGAATATGTTAAGAGAAGATTAATTAAGTATGATAGTACTATGGAAGGCAATTGGGAAACCATGTGTAGAGCAACTCATTTTGATAGGATTGAAGAGTTATTAAAAAATTTAGTCCTATCATTTTAGATTGATAACACTCATCTTTCATCAAATAGTAGAGATGTTATTAGGCATAGGATTGCATCTAGTCAATATGAACATCATACAAAACATTGGTTGGACACAACACAACAAGAGTTACATGTGTCATTTTGTATTGAACAACTTTATATAAATAGGGAATATAAGTTAGTTCGAATTTACATAATCATTAGATAGATATGTATCAAACATAGTTTAATATGTTAGAATTCTTAAATATCAACTTCTTTTCAAACTATTGAATTTTATCTTGAATTAAATGTGTTTTTAATTGTACGATCATACTCTTAGTTAGCATTGGTTTATTAAAAAGCTATATAAGTTAATAATATTAATTATAGAATGGATGAATTTAATAAATTAACAACTTGATATAAATAGGCAATACAACTTAGTTGGAACTTACACAATTTGTAGATAGATATGTATCAAAGATAATTTAATATGTTTTAAAAAAAATTATTTTATCAACTTATTTTCAAACTATTGAATTACATCTTGACTTAAATGTGTCTTTAAAACTACATGATTATAAGTTCATAGTTATCATTCATTTATTAAAAAACTATATATTAATCTTAGTTTATTGTCTAGGGTCATACTCTTAGTTTAAATTAGTTTATTAAAGTGTTTTTAAATATTATATTTTGTAAAAAGAATCTAAAAATAATGTATTAGCTTACCTTGTTAGCAGATTTTTATCCACATAAAACAAATATTTATCTTTAGTGGGTTACTAATTGATAATTTAAGAAGTATTTATCTTTCTAAGTTCCTAATAATTGATTTAACAAATTTGTATGTTTATTCCTACTAATTGATTTACCAAATATGTATCTTTACTCCTACTAATTTTTTATTTTAATTTATAATCTAAATCTTTTGAGTTAATTTATATTAATTCAATTCAATCACCCTATAAATTATTATTATTTTTCAAAATTTTAAATGAGATTTATAGATCAATTTGGAACTTCTTTGAATATTTAACTATTGAAGCAGGTATTCAGAGAAGTTAATTTGATTATTTAATAATGATCACAATAAAATCTAAAGTTTTAGAAGCTATAATCTAATTCATGAAGAATGTTCTACTATAATACAAGAAAATAACACATGTATATACATGTACACGTCTCAAGAATACATGTCTCAAGAACATGTTCTAGCTATAATACAAAAAAAATACACATACACATCTATACATCTCAAGAATAAACATCTGCATCTAATATACTCTTAAATTGAAATGCATACATATGCAAATTTTAAATCTCAAATAAATACATGTATGTAGAAAAATATAAAAAGTCATAGATACATGTGACCATATAATTACATAAGTACTAAATAGTCAAATAAATAGTGAAAGATGTGTATAAATGTCATCAAGGTACTAAAATACACATATGTACCATCTCAATAAAAAGGTTAGCTAAAACACAAGATAACACAAATATTACTGAGTTGGCCCAATAGTAGAAACATGAGTTCTAGAAGCTAACTTGGTGAAATTCTGATACTTAGTATCCACTACATTACTTAGCATCGTTATGCATTTGATAGAAGTGGAGGCTTGGTCCATACTAATTACACAATGTAGCTTTGAACTCAGTAACCATTGGAAATTCAATAGATATGGTGTCACTCGGTAGAAACTAAATACTATGTTTACCTTTCTTGCACTCAGTAAACACTACTCATCCCATCACTTGGTTAACATTGGCTTCACATCACAGGAGATGATGACTTAGTAGACACTATGAAGATTGGTGACCACTGACTACTCAGTCTGAATTGTTGATCATCACTCTGCCTTGAATTTATTTAGTAACCTTTGGAATGCTTGGTGTCAACTATAGAGCTTGGTAACCATACAAAATCTGAATAAGTGTTGTCACTAATAACAAACAAGACTTAATGCCAATAATTTCCCCCTTTGGCATTAGTATCAAGAACACTTTTTAGCCAATACTTACGTACACTGACATACTGATTTTGAATTTTGATTTTTGAAAAAAATTATTTGTAAATATGTTGTATATACATTTTCACATATCTTTGTCATACAATGTACATATCATAATATCATACTAAGTATATATACAAATATTATCCTTCTTAGCACACACACGCACGCGCGCACACACACACACACACAGACACACACACACACACACATAGTATCTGTATAGCATACTTATACAGAGACACTAAAGTGTGAGAGAAAATTAGAATGTACCTTGAGAATAAGAGCTAATATCTTATTCTAGTTTTCTTCCAAACCTTTGTAAGTATGAAGTACAACTTGTACTTCTGTTGAGACTTCAATCATATGATCTATAATTCAAAAATTCTTATCATGGATCAATGTTTTTGAGTAATAAATATGCTTCTATATTCGGTCTATGATAGGAAGGATCATGTTCTAGATGTCTATTAGAGTAGGCTAGATCCTTGCTTCCTCTCTTAGTAGTTTTGCCTGCATGTCAGATAGGAATCTGATCCTCATGTGATGTAGAGAGCTTGAACTAGGGTCAAGCTACAACTTTTGAGCACTGGCCTTTAGATCCTCATCAATTTTATTCAGTTTTCATTTTATCTCCTTGGTATACTCAGTAATATCACATAGCTTGGCAAAAAGAGATGTTACATTTGTGAAAGGATTTTCAAGACTAACCAAAATTTAAGATAGTTCTACCTAATGTATGGCAATGTGCCCAAGTTCTTTATTATCAAACTTTTTTGCTACCTTCTCTATAACTTTATCCTATCCATAAGAATCCTCATTGAATTTATGTAATACTTCTTCTAATTTTAACAAAATATATTGAGAGGTATCAAAATCAACACCTATGGCTTATGTTAAGATATTCTTTTCACTTTCAATTATTCAAAATTCTCTATCCCTTTCTTCTCTAAGTTGTTTCTACCTGGCCTTCTATTCATGAAGTTGGCTGACAAATCTCATTTCTTCTATAGTAGCAGTATTAAAATCTATCTTTGGAATCTTAATTTCCTAGTCCAAATCTATAGCTTCATCAATTTCTTTTCCAGTAATTGGAAGTACAAGTGGTGCCTTTGGTTCTACTTTCGATATTACTACTTTGGAGTTAGAAAGAAAAACAATTTTACAAATAGTAGGGTTTGCAATAAAAACTTGAATAATGCTTACTAATGGAATGCTAGCTAGGGCACTAGAAGAATCCCAAATTTATGTAATTCTCAAAATTGATGTAATCATAAGTGGAATGCTAATAGGAGTACTTAAATTTAAAAAAATTACTGGAACAATCAAATTTGAAGTAGAAAAAATTGTAGAACTTGATTTTACACTTGCTGAAGATGTCCCAAACTTGGGAGATGAAGAAGATGGTTATAGCTTGATATATGAAGTGGTAGACACTTCCATTTGAGATACTTGGGCCTAAGATGGGGCTAAGGGTGACTAGGTAGATGATGTATCTATTTTTCTCACAATCACACTTGTTAAAGCTATCTCCATTGACGATACTATAGATTTTGGTGGAGAGTGAGCAAGGGAGTCAATGACTTGTGCATAAACCCTCACTAGATCACTTTCTTCATCATATTCTTCTTTCCTATCTTCCTCCTCAGCTTCATCCTCCTTCTCTTCTTTACCATCCTTTAATAAATCCTGATAATCTTTAGCATTTATAGTGACACAAGGAGTGTTATCTTCTTCATTATCCTCATCCTTGTCACTATCATCATCCTTGATTACCACTAGATCTTCACTAGGATTATGAAGATGGAACACATCCTTCCATACATCTCTAGAATTCTTCACAACATTTTCAATATTTTTCATTAAGACAAGACACGTATTGAACTTTAGAATCATTATGTTTTTGCTGTCTTTTAATTTTTTCTGCACCTCTGCATCTGTCAAATTGGGCACAAACTGCTTTAAAGTTTGAGCAAATATGTCCTTGATAGTTTGGATGGTTTTATCCTATCTACCCTTGATCTTATCCAATAAAACTACTGGCACTTGTGAAGCATACTGATTAGGAAAGAATTTCCATTTGGCTAACTTTTCCATGATCAGATCTTCAATCTCTTTCTATTCTATAGGGGTCCTAGTTTCATATTTGAATTCCTTGAAGTTGTTTATACCAGCACCTTCTCTTAATTGCTTAAATCTTTCTTTGTAAGTGGGAGGAGGTTGGTAAAACTCAACTTTCTTCTTTTCCTACTTTCTTCTTATATCTCCTTGTAAACACAACTGTAGAGGGCTTGGGTGGCTTGGTGATGATGACCTTGCCTTTCTTTCTCATTGGTTCTTCCTCTTTTTCTAATTCTTCTTCTTTATTCTCAGATTCCTCTTCATCTTTACCTTTTCCCTTAGTACGCATAAGAGGGGCTTTAGTATGTTTTAGTATTTCTACCCCTCTTCTTACCTCTGTTTAGTGCCTAAGGAAGCTTAACTCCAAGCTCTATTATGGTTTTAGCTTCATCATAAGTACCAAAGACATGTAGCTTTGGATCTATAGGCTCATTCACTAGGGCTTCAATTATATCCTTTATTTCATCAATGTTAACCTCATAAGGAAGAGGTTTTACCCATTCTACTCTAGGCCTAATTACTTGGATATATACTCTATCATAGTCAACCATAAAACATACATCATCTTTGTAGTCTTCAACAAGTTTTGGAGGAATCTAGAATCTATTCTTCATCTTCTCCTTGAAAACTTCAAAATAGTTATCGATGATGCAATCAAAATTTTCACCCATTTTTGCCATAAACTCATTAATATGATATAAAATAGGAGTGTCTTTTCTCCATACCACTGAACCTTTAGAGGGGAAAAAATTTTGAACATAAAAGAACATAGAAGTTAACAAAGAACCAAATTTACAAGGATTATTCTTTGAGGTTCTGATGCTATCCATGTTCTTATTCAATTGTTTCAACAATAAGTCTTCCATGTCAAATTCCATTTTTTTCTTAACAACTTTGTATGTTAGGTCCATAGACTCACATGACACACTAATCAGTTGACTAGACCTATATATCTTATGTGCAATAATGTGAATACTAAATCTAAGTTCCACATTAGTTACATTGTTAATTGTTAGTCCTTTTTCGTCCCACTCGACTAGGTTTTTCATTTGAAGCTCTTACCAATCTAGGGTTTTTATGGCTTTTAGTATAGGGAGACCAATAATCTTATGAATCATCTTTTTTTATAATCAGAATTGGTTCCTCTAACTAGAACTAAATATTATGGACTTAGCTTAAGATTTATCTAATCTATTTTAAGTGAAATTTGTTTGGTAGATGTAGGATGTGGGTTAAACCTTTCTCCTCTAAATGCTTATGCTCGGATTTCAAAGTCCCATCAACAAACATTTTACCTAGGGCACTATCCATTTCTAGGGTTTCAATTTCTTATATAACACATTTGAAATGAGTACAAATATGATTAATGAGGAGTACCTTCGGTAAAATTTTTGATTGAGCTTCATTAGGGTTGAGTGATTTCGTAATCGCTGGCATCAACTAGAAATTTAGGGCTTTCCATTCAATGCCTCTCACAAAAATCTCCAAAACTTTGTTTTCCTTACTGCTACTACTACTAGATGCCATGATCAATTGATAAATTGAGAAAATTCCTTGATAAACTTTGATGAAAATTTCACTTAAGATTGGTTGAATGCTCTATAAATTGATCTGCTCTTGATATATTGAATTTTTCATGGAAATGAAGTCAACATTTTTCCCTTTTGATGAAAAATTTCCATTAATGCTCAGTAAATTGAGATTCATAATGACATAGTGCATGACAGACTATCATCCACTATGTGTACTCAGTAGAAGCTTGTGACTTGGAAATCAAACAAAACTATGTTACTCCACACCTTGCTTGGTAGATCCTATGACCCAACCTTGCTCAGTGATAACTAATTCTTGTGATCCCTCTGTATCTAGAATATTGATTTGGATCTTTCACTTCTTTTCATTGGAACTCCTTGAGATATGACATTGATAATATAGGTCCATATCTTCCTTAAGAACTTAATTTTAAATGATGGAGTCACCCACTTCTTGAGTGACTTCACTACCATGACTTGAACTAGTTTCCTCAGAAGATTTAGGAATCCACTGTTGTCTCATCTACATCCTGATGTTATGTACTTTTCTTTTCTTTTCATCTTCAACTCTACCTATGTTCATGCAATTTTTGGCTCTATGACCAAGTTTAGTACAGGTGTAACATCTTATGGTAGTATCTTTATTTCTCAAGTGATGCATTGCACAATTTATACCAATGTGTCCATATTCTCCTCAATAATGATATCTACACCAAGTATCATAGTCCAAACCAGATATTGCCTTTACAAATTTTTTAGCTAGATTCAATGATTTAGATCTGCCTTCAAAAGCTTCGTGACCTTGTTTCTTGTATTTGTGAGATTTTCCTTCAAATTTTGTTTTCTCCTTGGATTCATTACCTTTATGACTATGGTAATTGCAATTATGGCATTTTCCATTGAATTTTTCCTTTTCATTGCTCCAACATTTGTTTGATGTGGGACCTATTTTCCCTCAGTAATTGTAAGTAGTCTCTAATTCATTTGAGCACCTTGTTTGTAGGATTCGCCTTCATCTTTCTATCCAAGTCTTGCTTTGCCCTTTTTTTATTAAGATTTTGCTCATTTTTCTGATTCAACTGATTCATGTATGCTTTGGATTTCATCATTCTCTTATTGACTTTTTTTTAAGTGTTTAGGTCATTTTTAAATCTTTCACTAATTTTATTTTTAGATCTTAGCTCATTCGTTTTTCATTCATTGATTTGTCTTTCAAAATTTAGGTCATTTCTTATTCTTTCATTCTTTTGCTTTTAGAGTCATGATTTCCTCATTTGCATTGGAAATTTGATCAATAAGGTCTTCATATTGAAGGGAATGATTTTGATCTTCATTGTTCCTTACCTCCAAATCTTCTTTTGTCTTATTTCTCTATTCCAAAATTTCACATAATCTTGTAGATTGAATTTCTTGTTCTCTTTTGAGTTTCCTTACTTCTTCTTGCAAAGATCCATCTATTGTAATATCTTATTGGAAAGAATGCTTCTAAGAGGGGGTAGGGTAGGGGGGGGTTGAATCAGAGGTACTAGCTTCTGACCTATTTTTTAATCCTTAAAAACATATCTTTGAAATGAGCATGCATGCATATAAAAATTAAGCAATCATGAGAAACAAATATGTATCACAACATAACACTTGAGATTTTGGTAAACCAAAAACCCTCCAGGAATAAGAAGGTAAAACTGGGGTGGGGATGATACCCACAAAATCACTACAATAATAATGTTTGACCACTTCTGATGATATGCCCTATTAAAGGCCTTACACTGTATCAATAGTGACCTAGTTAAAGGATTTACAAAAAAATTACATGAAATACTACCCTATCAAAGCATTTAATCACCTATTTAAAGGATCTACAAAATAGTCGTTAAGCTAACCTGTCATCATAGGATTTCCTTTCTAATACAATGGCTAAAGAGTATTAGATATAATAAACCTGATAGCTTACAATCTTTGATTTTTGAATATAGGCACTTGATCTACTTTCTTCTGACCTTGATCCTTTGAGATCTGATACTCATTTGTATCCCCTTCTTTGTTCTGATTAACTGGATATTTAACTACTAATCTCTTTCTCTAAGTCTTTTTATTCTTCACTCTGAACTCCACTAGAGTTTTCGTTTCCTCCTTCATCCATCTATATGATTCAATGAGATTTCATCTTCCTTATAAATACATTCAAAGAAATAAGGTTAGACATGGATCTACAATCCATATTGAATCTTTGATTCTTGCTCATTCCTTGCACTTTTATCATTGGTTGCATGCCTTCTCCATTTTTCTTATTGGCTGCATGTAGATTTCATAGGAAATATAAATGATTTGATCTTATCACTTAAATCCTTCAAGATTCGTCATATGTCGGCCATGAAAATGATTTACATTTGAGTTTGTGAAGTTAAAAACTCATATGTTGATTCTGAGTTACTCGGTACTTACTGATTCCTGATGCTTGGCACCTTCTATAACTTGGCTCCTATATCGTTCCTATCTTGCTCGGCATTGTTTATAACTCGGCACTTGAATATTGCTTAGCACTTGGATCATGCTTGACACCTGTAGTCACTCAGCATTTGATCTTCACTCGGTACCTGATGGCTTTCCTGACTCAGCACAAGTTGTGGCTTGGCATACATAGTGTACTCAACTTTAATGTAGAAAGTGGTTAAGTGTGTTGGCACTCAAGTGTCAAAACCATTCTTAGACTAACAATCTCCCCCTTTGACATGAGTGTCAAAAACACTTAACTAAGCATTATTTATTTGATCTTATGAGTACGCTCACTAATCTCAATATTATTAAAACTCCCCCTAAGTTGATCATGCCTTGTCATGTCATGAAGTTTGATGTCGTGTGCCATTATTCCTAATGTTCTCTTTAATATATCTTCACAATATTCACAATATTATCTCCCCCTTTTTTATACTAATGTCAAAGGGTCCTAAATAGTAATGCCATGCTTGGCCAAAAATGTCTTATTTACCTCAAGGAGTATTTGGAGAGCTGCATCCCAGTTATTTAAGGCAATATCCAATGACTTTTGTGGGATTCCAAGCTCTACTACTAGATTGAAACAAGTCCTTCATGTGTAGAAATATTTGGATCCTTCTTCAGAACTATTTCTACATACATTTTCTCCTTGTGTAGTACTTCCAAGTGAGGAGTGATGGAGGCTTGGATTTGCATAAGCTTTTCTTTGATAGTAGCCTCTTTTGTTGATAATGCAACTAATTCCCTTTGAGTGTGAAGTGTTTGAGAAAATTTCTTTTCACTTTGTGTAGGATCTGAGGGTAGTTGCATCGTAGAGAGCTTTAATTTACTCTCAAGGTTCAAAATTTTCAGATTTATTTCTTGTGTGAACTTAGAAAAATCACACAATTTGCTATAACAGGAAAATATGTTCCCTAATACACTCTTTACATTTTCCAATTTCTTAGCTAGGTCAACCTGTCCCAAAATTATGTTATTAGCTATTTTTTGGTTGACTTTGCCTACAAACTTTTTTTTTGACCATTCCATTAGTTTAACATTAGTATCATGGTCTTCATTATTCACTTGGTCAACTATATTAGAAAGTTGCTCAAGTATTGGCCTATTTGCATCTAGAGATTGAAGGCTAAAAGCATCCATGAATATATCTTTTATCTCATTCATTGCCTGCTTGTATTTGTAGTCTTTCCTCATTGCCTCTTGCCTCCTTCTCTTATCCAATGGACTCTATATTTCATTCATCTTTTCCTCATTTAGAGTACTTGAATCATAATAGGGTATTTTAATTTCTTCATCAAGCTCCGAAATACCATAATGAATGGTCCTGGCTACCGTAGTAGAGCTTGAGATTGGTATACTAACATGTAAGGTCATTGTTTCAGTACTTAGCTTATGACTGGGTTTGGTGGGAGTTCCTATTTTTGGTAATTGAACCAAAGTTTTTATTGCAGACTCCTCTTTATCTTGTGTTTCTTCTTTGTCCTCTTCTTCTTGTTTGGCTTCTTCTTGTGTCACTTCTGTCTGAACTATTATCCCTATGACTACCTCTATTGTTGCATTTGGCTCCTGATGAGTTTGAATGGATATTCTTGGTGGTGATGGAGGTGGTAGAAATGTAAGCCCAGTAGTTTGAATGATTTGAGGTGGTTCTTGTGGTGACACCTTGGATTCTTTGAGTTTGTCAAATTACTTTTGGAGATTATCCACACTGACCAATATAGGACTCGTACACAATTACACTTGTAGAGTTGTTTGGTCAAGGATCTTAGTAAGATCCTCTACAGTCAATGGATTGATGTTTTGACATGTGGTGTCAACAACATCCTTAATCTTTATGATCTCTGCAGGTGTGGTAGTAGAGTGAGGCGGGCTACGAGGTGAAAGTTGTGTGTCTTGCACACTTTTCTATTCATCAGTACCTTTGTCTTCATCTTTTCCTTGCTCCTCTCTTTCTTTATTTTTTCCCTCTTCTTCAACCTTTTTCTCTTCTTCTATCTTCTCTTCTCTCCACTTCCTTCTTTCCTTAGGTTTAGCAGCAGCTTCCTCTTTGTATTCCTCTTCAAGGACATCTTTAGTTGTCTTGTACAAGTTTTTCCAAACTCTTGTAGTTCTCTCTACAACTTATTCAATTTTGTTTTGTAGGATGGAGAATACCCTATATTTAGGTGTAAACCTTTTATTATGCCACTTGACTGCTTGAGTTACATGTTCCTTTGTTAAATCAGGCAGTAGGTTTGCTAGGGTTGATTCCCTCATCTCTTTCTCCATCATTAGATAGAAATGCCATATGTCTTCCATAGTTTTAGACAATTCCTTTGGCAATTGTCCATCTAGTTCAAGAGGTGTATACTTGGACTGTACCATTAATGCATAGACTAATTCTTCTATGCTATTTTTTCCCTCTCTATTGAACTTATTGAAATAAATCTTTTTCATTTCACTTAAGTCTCCATTCTTAATCTTCTCACATAATATATCAACTGAAGATTTAGGAGGATGACTTACCCTTTTAGTCTGATCTTCTTCATCAGTATTAGGTTGGGCAACATATCTTTTCCTTTTCCTTGGCTATTCTTGTGCCTTTTTGGCTATTTTCTTCTTCTTTGTGGCTTCCTCTTTGGCCTTTTGGGTAGAGGACCTTGTTGTAGCTCTGGTTGTTGGCTTCTTGGGCATTTGCATGGCAACTTTCTTTGGTGAAGGCTAAGAAGTAGGAGGTGTCTTTGTCTTCCTTTTGAGGACTCTGCCTTTGATGGGTCCTTCCTTGGTTTCTGCTTCCTCACCACTCTCATCTTTCTCTTCACCTTGACTTTGTGACAATTCAAGTGGCTCTTATTCTAGCTCACCTTCTTCTTCTCCTTCACTAATCTCTTCTGCTTCACCTGCTACACTTGATTCTTCAACACCAAATTTCTTCTTTATCTTCTTTACCAGCTTATCCTTTTTCTTTACTGTTGTGGCTATCTTGAGTTCTATAACAAGTCTTGATTTGACAGTGTGAAATGTTCCAAATGCCTTGGCAGATTTGTCCATGTCCTCTGCAAGTAATATTGTGATGGCTGCAAAAGCTTGGTCAACATCAAGCTCATATCCCAATGGTCTAAGCCATCTTGTTCTTGGAAGGACTACTTGAATGTAAGTATAATCAATATCAACAAGAAAACATATGTCATTTACATGCTTTTCTACCAGTGAAACTAGTATCCTCATTCTTTTCTTCATCGCATTTTTTAAATCATCGAAATAGATAGTCATTTGATCATCAAAGTTATCTCCCATTTGTGTAACAAAATCATTAATTTGATCAACAATGGTTCTATCTTTACTCCAGTTCATTTTGCCAAATGAAGGGAATTTCTTCATTACATAGAAGAACATACAAACCAATACTGAACCAAATTTACACTGTACTCCCTTGGACTTTCTAATAGCTCCAAGATTTTCATTGATCTATTGCAACAAGAGCTCTGCAAGGTCATAGGTGTGGTCTTTCTTTACAAGCTTATGTGCTACATCCGCTACTATGTAGGGTACACTATTTAACCTGCTAGATTGATAAAACTTATGTGATATGATACTTACAACAAAGTCTAGAAGGGGATCACCTATGGTATCTATGGTCATGCGTCTATTGTTCCATTTTGCACCTGTATTCTTCTTAATTGTTTCTTTCTTTTCACTTCTCAATGTCTTTAGCCGATCTAGGGTTGGAAAACCTGTAACCCTATGAACCATTTTCTTGGTAATCTTGACTGGTCCTTGTTCTAACCAGAATGATCCATCATGGATTCTGCTGAGTATTATGTGTATCCACTCATTTTTTAATATGATTGGAAAAACTAGGGCTTTGGTTAAACCCTTCTTTTCTATGACAGAAAACTCATCTTTCAAGATACCATTTTCACAGAGTTTGTCATAGGCATTAAATATTTCCAAATCTCCTATGGCTCCTATTTTACAATTATAGCACTTTCGCACATCCTGAACCATAACAACTTTTTCAGGGATGGCAGATAAGGCACCAGCAAGATCGCTTTTGTATGCAAATTCTGGTATAGGTCTAAACTCGGGTTGCTTAACCTCGTTGTTGACAAGTTGAATCTAATGGCTCACTATCTCTTGGGTCATCTTTGAACTAGAATCCATTTATATCTGGAGTAGGGTTTAATGATTAAAGCAAACTTCTCAAACTATAAAACTCGGCACCAGAAGGAAATACCTGGATAAATACTTAGATAGCTTGGGTAGATGCTGAATCACTGCAAATCACTAGTTGAAAGCTTGAAAATTGCTCAGTGGTGCTAAAGGTAATCACTCTTCATTTGAATGTCTCAAGAATGAATCAATTTTTACTTTTAAGTGACAAAAGAAACTTTTCATTTAATGCATTTTAGTACTTGCACCTATCACTCAGCTTCCAAATTTTTTTCAGCTTGGCATCCACTCGTCAGCTATACTTACTCGGGATCTACTTATTTTGTTAATAACCTGACATCCAAAGCAATTTCACCTGACATCCAAAGACAACTCGGCATCATCTTTCAAGTTTTGTCTTAGCATTTTGTATCATGCAAATGTATACTTTACAGTGCTTCTTCATGGTTTAGGGCTGATGTGTGATACTTCCTTATGTATCAGCCCTATAGGCTTATCTTGTGATTAGTTAGATGAGAAATGATCACTTGACCTTATGGGTGAAGTGACCCTTTCATAGGCTGTACTTGATCCATCCTTTTTCTACCATGTATTCTTCATGTTTGTTCTTATGTGTTCCACATCAATCTTTCCTTTTCCCTTATTTACTTCAGTCTTGGGTGCCTTGGCCTTTGTTGGACAATTTCTACTAACATGTCCAGTTTTCAAGCAACTGAAGCAAGTAGTCTGGGTCAACCATCTTTTATAGTTCCCCTTGAAATGTGTTCTTATGCAATTCTAGGGTATATGTCCATACTCTTGACAATGGTGACAACTGTACCTAGTGTTATAATCCCAATGGTAGTGACCTTCATTCTCTTTTGCTGGTTGATTTGATGTCCACATAGGCTTTGATCTGCATTCAAATGCCCTATGTCCATATTTCTTCCAATTATGAAAATTTCCATTAAATCTTTGTGTCCTTGGGACTTTGGATCTTCAATCTTGTGTCATATGTGATGCAGAGGATGAAAGATCTACCCACAAACTTGCAAAATTCAAACACAATATGGACCCAAACCCCTATGTTTCAATGGTGTTCCCAAAAGCACACAATGCCACCAAAGACTCCAAACTTGGATTTACCTTCACCAAGCATTTCCTCCACTCTACACACCTTCAAAAACTTCAACCAACATGTTTCTAAGGTTTCCAAATCCACAAATCTTTGGTAGATACAAAAAAGACCAGTTTTCCCCTTTATTAGGCTATTCTCTTCTTTGGATCAACAAACCCTGTTTTCTTGATTTTTCTCTGAAACTTTCCAAAACACAAAGAAAATAAATAGGCTTTTCCAATACCCTTTTGGGAGTCTTATAACATACTCAAAACTTAATGTGGACTCCTTTGGAAAAATATGCCAAAAATCATGACTGTCACTATTTTTCAAGGGTAAAACATGAGGTTTTACAAAGAAACTATGCAAAATACTTATCCCAACTCCACCAAATTCATAGATTAATCATATTTTGTGCCTAATTATACAAATCCATCATCAATTTCATCCTATGAGGACTTTTGATATGAAACCCCCAAATTCAACCCTTAAAACCCTCAAAATCAAGGGTATCACCAATCTAGGTCAAGCACACACTTTCAGGATCTAAAACTTAGGATTCACCATCCAATCATCATTTCTTCAAAGAATATCAAATAAAAATTATACCTTGTTAAGCCATATGTATGGCTGCATAACACCTAGCACTCATTTGGGTACCCAAATTAGTCCTTCCAGCACTCAACTTTGTATTTCATTCACAATAACCTGCAAATCTTCACTTTCCTTGCATATTAGAGGTTATTTGGGCATGTTAGTGCTATGGGTTCCATCCCAAGAAGTAGTTAAGAGTACACATGGGATGGAACCCTCATTTCTTCATGTTAAACAAGGCAAAACTGTGACTTTCAGCGTGACGGCAGCAATAAAGATTTAAACGTATTAAGAAATGAATTAAATCTAATTCAAAGTCTCTTAATAAGACTTTCCCAACATGAATGAAATATTACACCACCAAAATATGATTCAAATGTGCAAGAAAACTCAGAAATCTTACTCAATTCTTGGCTATCCATACAATTTCTGTACTATTCCGTACATACCAATGTTTCTTTCCTTTCATATGGCTGAGACATCTTAAATAGACCTTAGAATACCTGCCCAACTGACCGAGTTGGTTGGAAATGTTTATTTAATCAAACAAATAACAAGTTACTATTTTCCCTCCAAAACACTATGTGACCGTTTGGATTTAAAATTCAAATTGCAAACTATGGTTTCTATGCATTTTCTAACCTTCTAACTTATGCTACTGACTTGGAATTGGTCCTATGACCTTATTAAATGCCTAAAACAATAAACTACTCCCAACTATCACTTATGGCTCATTTGGCCATTTTATTACATTATGTTGCCCATAGGACTTTATCAGGACCTTTTACCTTCAATGTACTTTGTCCATTACAATATGCCATTATTGGATTTAGAATGTTCCAATTAATCTTCAAAGAGGTCCTTTCTCCATTGTCTTTAACTAGTACCAAGGTCTTCTTCATTGTCTTGATAGGCGCTCCTACACCAATATGTCCTTGCATGTTGCACTTGTGACAGTAACTCTTGCTTTTGGGTGTGTTTGGCTATTTGATCCTTCTACTCCTTCAAACATTAGCAGTATGTTACATTTAGATACTTAGGCTTGTACATTACTTTGTTTTAGTTATGAAACTGTAGGGTTAACAGTTAGGATTGAAGAGTTTTCGCTTGAGTTAGGGTTAAAAATCAGGGTTGAAGTTTGAGTTAGGTTTAGGGTTATGGTTAATGTTATCTTTTAAGGTTATAGTTAGTTTTAGGGTTATGGAGATCTAGCTCATTCTAATATTTTTTTAATTTTCTACACTAATTTTTAATTTTTTATCTTTTCTAATTTTTATCTAATAATTCAAGCTTAATGTTTTTTCTAATACTTTTTAATGTTTTCTCTCAAACATTTTATAATTTTTTTCTAATGTAAAATGTTCTTTTCTAATATTTTCTAATGTTATATATACTTATTTATTTCCTTTAATGTTAAATGTACTAATGTTTTCTAATGTTTAATACTAATTTATTTTTCTACTATTCTATTATAATTTAACATTTTTTTAATAATTCACTTAGTAATATTTTCCTAATAATTCTACACTATTATAATGTTTTTCTAATATTTTCTAATGTTTTTTCTAATATTTTCTCATACTTTTTAAATATTTTTCAAAATATTATTTTTAAGTATAGCTTCTAATTTTTTTCTAATCAAATTAATACTTTTCTAAATTTTATTTTCTAATATTCTACACTATTTATTATTATTATTATTTTATAATTTTTTTCTAATATTTTCTAATTTTTAAGACTAACATTTCAAAAAATATTTTATAATGTTTTTTCTAATATTTTCTAATGTTTTCCTAATATTTAAATGTAATGTTCAAGATTCTAATGTTTTTCTGATAAAAAATAGTGTTTGAATGTAATGTTTTTCCTAATATTTTTTATATAATGTTTTTTTTCTAATGTTTGATATTTTAGATTAACATTTTTTAGTATTTTATAATGTTTTTCTAATATTCTAAACTATTGATTTTATAATATTTGTCTAATTTAACCCTTTTTTTCCCCCTAAATTTGTTTTCTTACGCTATATTATTATTTATGGAATATATAACTATCATATACAAAAAAAAAATTATAAATCTTAAATTAATAGAATTAAGTAACATAAATAAATAATAAAAATATTGAATTAACATTAAAATAAAATTTAAATAATAACATATAGACATACTTAAAATAGTGCGAAGACAAGAATCTAGAGGAGAATGATAGGACATGGTAACCAATAGGACACATTCACTCTAACCTCTAAGTCAACAATAGACACCATAAAATGAATAGTGAATAGTAAAAAATGGCATTTATAGTTAACAAAAATCAGCGATTGAATGTTCGCGTGAACATATTTATGAGGTATTTTTGTGGGAACATGTTAACCTAGTTCGCACGAACATATGTCAAATGTGCTTTTCTGATTTTGTAAAAAAAAAAATGTTTTTTTCGTCCCCCTAAAGTGGAACCCATTATTGTGGGTTTGTTGTACTAGGAGTACAACATCCATCATTGACAGTATCAAGTCTATGTTGTAGGACAAATTTTCAATGACAGACTTGGGTCTACATTATTTCCTTGGTATTGAGATACAACAATCTTCATCAGGGATGACATTATCTCAACCTAGGTATGCTCTTGATCTACTTGCTCAATTGCACATGAGTTATTGCAAGGCTGCATCTACTCCATTTCTTTTAGAAAGAAAAGTGTTCCACTCCACTTGTTGATGCTACTTTGTATAGACAATTGGTTGGAAGTCTAATCTACTTGACACAAACATGCCTTGACATATCCTTTGCAGTTGGCATGGTTTCCCACTTCATGCAAGAGCCACATGAACTTCACTAGAATTCAGGAAAGTTCTTCTTACACTATATCAAGGGTACACATGCATATGGGATATGCGATACAACTGGTACTGGACTATAGTTAGTGGGTTATATAGACTCAAAATATGCAGGGGATCTTGATTCTTACAAAAGAACTTTAGGATACATGTTTCATCTTGGTTTGGCCCCATTTTTTTGGTAGAGTAAAAAGAAGAACACTATTTCTCTTTCATCTACTGAGGCTAAGTATTGAGGAGCTATCACAATGGCTATAGAAGCTATTTGTTTACAGCATATTCTGGTGGTGTCTAGTTTTGACATACCTAGGCTCGTAATGATACATTATGATAATCAGAGTGCCATTGAAATTTAAAAACATCAGGTGCAACATCAACACACAAAACACATTGAGGTTCATATGCACTACATTATAGATATGATTCTTGAGCAAGTCATTGCATTGCAATATTGTCCTATAGAATAGGAGTTTGTAGATATCTTTACCAAGCCTTTCACTGAGGTCAAGTATCTTCATTTGCAAGATCTCTTGGAGATGGGGGATTTCTCACCAGGGGGGTCACACAACTCTTCTCTTCTTTATTGTACTTATTTCTCTTTTTGGAAGAGGCTTTTTCCATGAGGTTTTCCCTCTTTCTCCATTTTTAGAGAGATTGCATTGCATTGTATGTAGAGCATTACATTTGTACATGGGTACCTAACATGGCCTAGTAGTTAGGACCCACATTGCATCTTGCATTTATCTTTGTGAGCTTTAGTGCATTTCATTAAGTTGCACTTAAGAGGTGTGTTAGTGTAAATAATTAATTATTATTACATTTTACTTAAGTTTACATGGGAATATACATAGACATATGAGTTGTCTTGTTGACAACCTAGGACTTCGAGACTCTTTTGAGCACATGGTGTCTACAACATCTCTTTATGAGATACACCTATGTAAAATTATCCTCTCATAATCACATAAAAGCTTATGCTCAATGGAGGATAATACACTCTCGGTGGAAATGTTCTTAGTTGTGATATTTATCTCTTTACTAACTCCTAGTCATTCTAGTTGCCTTTATATATAGACACTTCTAGTGTATATTCATCTAATATCCATTACCATTTTGATCATTATTGAGATTCTCAATTGATCACTATTTGTCTCTCTTTTGCTATCTACTAAGCTTCTTGATCTTTGCATTGAATTGTTGCCTTAGGAAAATTCTTATATGGTATCAGAGCTATACCAAATTCTTATAGATAGAAAGATTAAGGTGGAATAGGTTGGTTTTGTTGATCAGTTTGTGGAGTCTTTTATAGAACATTTAGAGCAACTAGAGGTTGTTGCTAAGGATATTTCTAACCTTTTTGATGCTGGGATACACACTGGTTTTCATGATCAGTATGTTGGGCCTAACATGGAAATTACAAAGCACTTGGTCATGGTTAACTAGATTGTTATTGGTGGTGAGTTATGTGTTGTACAACATCTTGTTGTGAGAAATTAGATTGCTAAGGTTGTGATTTTGGCATGTATTGAGGGTATGTGTAGGATCATGGTGTGCCAAAAAGTGACAATCTAAACAATCTGTAGTTTTGAAATATCTCAAACCATTTCAAAATCTATTCCAAAGTTTTTCCTACCCACCCTGATACGAAATGAAAACAATTAATATATTTATAAGGTCTACTATATCTTTTGATACCAAACCTATATGGTCAACTTTAAAAACATCCTAAAAATGTGCTTTTGACCTATTTTTATGTGATTTTTACTTCAATCTTGTAGCTGGCGACTTTTTCTTCAGCAAAATTTGATGAAATGAAAAGGGTTTCTTAAGAATGTTTTTATCTTTCCATAAATGTAGGGTTTGTCAAATTATGAGTTTAGTAAGTAATTATTACTTATTTTCTAATGGATTTATGTGTAGAACAAGAATTAGTATGCAAAGAACATTAACAAATAAAGTAAACATTCACAAACCAAAAACTAAATCCACATATATGCTTAGACAAAGAAAGAAAATAAGAAGTGCAAACCTCACAAGAAAAAGAACTCCATGTTTTCTTGATTCTGTAGATGTGTCCTTTTGCTGTGGATGTATGCTCAAGATGCTCAAAAGCTGCTTCAATGGAGATGGGTAATGGAAAATTGGTAGCTTTGTGAGCTCTCAATTTGGCATTATAAGGGTATGGTTGATGGCTTTGGTTCTCAAAATAGCATGGTAACTTTAGCTCAAAGATTGTTGATGAAATGGCTTGGGATGAGATTCAATTTATAGGCTAAGGGGTAGAGAGATGGAGGGCTTAGATGCAAGGATGGATGAAGGCTTAAGGAGGGCTAAGATGCACTCAAAGGGGAGCACATGGATTGTGCTTGTTTAGCACCAATGGGAAGGTGACACTTGTGACAAGGAGGATGAGTGTGAGAGGGTAGGGTAAAGGGTTGGTTAAAGGCATGATGAGTTGGGTTGAGTATGTAAGAGGGATGTAAGAGGAATGAGTGTGGAAGAGGGAAGAGTGTGGAAGATGGGTGTAAGAGTCATGAGTGGGCTTGTAAGAGTCTTTTATGTTTTGTAAGAGCACTCATGACTTAGTGGTTGGGTTTTTTGAGGGGAGACTTTGATTTGGATTAGGAAAGTCTTAAACTTGTTTAAGGAATGTGACAACATTAGGGGGTGGATTAGGCTTGGGTTTAGGATTAGCTTAGGGATGTTAGAGATTTGCAAGTGGATGGCATTAATGAGGGTGGGTGAGTTAGTGGCTAAGCTTGGTTAGTATGGGTGGATGGGGTGGATTAGGCTAAATGGAGGATTAGAGATAGGTTAGGGGTTTTTGAATTTGAGGATTTCATTTATCAAATAGATTTATTTAATAAATGGGGATTTTTGGAATTAGATAGAAGAATAGGATTTAATTGATAAATAATAGATTATTTGATTTATCAATTAGGACTATAGATGATTAATTAAATTAATCAACTAGGGGATGACAAATGATTAATTAAAGAGAAATTTAATTAATAATGCCTTTTTAGATAACTAAATAAGATTACTAAAATAGTGTAATCAAATTTAGGTGTCTACATTATGTATAAAGTGCTGACTAACACACTACTTGAAAAACAACTATAACTTTCAAATGGTATGACATTTTTTAAAATTCAAAAGAGGCATCACATTCTATGTTTGTTCTACTATTAGGGGGAAAAATGAAAAGTTAAATTTTGCATATTTTTTAATTAGTTAAGGTGGTCAAACATGAGAGTTTTCTAATTTTAAAAATACTAAAGTCAAAAATTAATTATATATTTTGAATAAAAATACCCAAAAATATATGTCACATCTAGGCATGACTTTACTACTTATATTTACAATATTATTCAAATATATTATCATTTGATTTTGATTAATGTGGTCAGACATATGTCTACTTTATATTTTTTTTCTAAATTTTTTATAATATTGCATTAAAATTCAAAATTTTGACCAATCAATTTTTATTTTTTTTGAGATAAGTCCTAGTAGTATAGAAACTAGATTCAGTTTGCTAGTGATTCTTTTCTCTCAAGTTTTTGATATAAAGTTAATAAAAAGTACAAAGTTGCACATCAAGTTGACATAACCCTGATTTTCTATTCTTTTATTGCCACTTA
The DNA here is from genome assembly GCA_028749045.1 of Cupressus sempervirens. Lineage (NCBI taxonomy): Eukaryota > Viridiplantae > Streptophyta > Pinopsida > Cupressales > Cupressaceae > Cupressus > Cupressus sempervirens. The sequence continues at coordinate 317,909,707 of CM053789.1, read as the reverse complement.
AGAGTATAGTTTGGTTGACCATGATCCTACACATACCCTTGATGGAGATATTCATATTGCTGATGTGAACAAGGGTTTGCTAATGAAACATTATATTTAGTTTGTTCCAGGGTGTGAGCATGCTGATTGGAGGGTTGAGATTACGGTGTTTGATAGGATAATGCAGATGTAAGTGATTTTCATATTGGTTTTCTTGTCCTTGTCGGAGTGGAAGCCTTTGGTGAAGATGAAGATGGTTGTTCATCTTCCTTTGGGCATCAAAGTGTAGGACACACTTTTCTACTTACCTAGGGAGTCTAATGCAGGAGCATCTTCAATTTTCTTAGTGAATAATTTGGATTTCATGGGAGGAGACTTAGTAGTTTCTTTGGAGGGTGCTTCACAAGATACTAATTTAAAGAAGTACTAGTGCTCAACATGCTCTGGAACCTCAACATGGTCTTGGAAATCGGCATGTGGTCTGTGGAACTCAACATGGTTTGGGAACTCGACATAGTCTACAAACTTGGCATGGTTGCTAGAAGTTGCAATGGTCTTTGGAACTTGGCATGGTCTCTAGAACTTGGCTATGCTTGATAATTTATGGTGCTAGGCTTGGTTTGTTTGACACTCAATCTGGTCTTGGCTTTTGTTGGTGCTGAGTTGTCTGTGAGACAACTTGTGACATTTAATTTGTGTATAGGTTATTTAATTTGTGATTTATCTAACTTGTGGATTAACATACATTTAATGTAAGGGGTTTATTTAACTTGTTATTGCTAGGTTGACTTGTGGATTAGTTTGGTATAAGTAGGGGGTCTTGTGAAGTCTTTTATTAATTGAAGGAGTAATTCATGCATTCATAGGAGGAGTGAGTGTGGGAGTAGTTGAAGGGTGAGTTTTCTTGAGTTTATGGATAGAGCACAAAATATGAGGTATTTTATAACAAGATTGTGATGAAGTTGTAAGTGTGTGGATAGAGCACCAAATGTGAGGCACTTTACACTTGGATCTTGAATGAAGTTGGAGAAGAGTTAGAAGTTTTGGCTTGGAAAACAAGGATATTGCTTCATGGGATTGGGAGCACACGTTGAGATCTTCCTTGGAGGTTTGTACCAGAGTGTGGATCTGGACGAGCTAGTGTTTGGGTTGGATCTTGAGGAATCTTGTAGAATATTTATTGTAATTTCTTTATATTTGGCCATAAGCAGAAAGGCATTATAGCCCAACACATTGCATTTAACCGTTATTTTATGAATAAATTATTGTAATTTGGTATCAAAACTTGCATTGTTATTGTGTTTTCACTGTGTGGTTATTTTTTGGGGGCTAGGACATCTCTAGAGATTTTATCCTACCTTGCACTGCATCATAGAGTTATTCATCCTATTGATTACTTAGATTGGATTTCAAACATTGTGCTGGTTTCAAAAGGAGAAAATAAGATAAGGATGTGTGCTAATTTTAGATATTTAAACTAGGCATCCTTAAGGGATGATTTCCCTTTACCCAATATTGATATAATTGTGGATTCAATAGTCAGTCATGCTTTGATATCTTTTATGGATGCCTTTTTTGGATATAAAAAAACCTTTATTCCCTTAGAAGATCAATTTAAGTCTACATTTATAACACCCTAGGGACCATTTTTTTGGGTCATGATGCCTTTTGGATTAGAGAATGCAGTAGAAACATACCAATGGGCCTGAACTTGATTTTTCATGTTTACATCCACAAGATCCTCAAAGATTATGTTAATGATATCTATCCAAATATATACAAAGAGAAGATCATATTACTATTTTACAAAAAATATTTGAACATATTAGAAGTTACAAAATGAGCTTGAATCCTAAGACATGTATTTTTGAAATAGATTCTTGTAAATTATTAGTATTTTTAATCCCTAATAGAGCCATAGAAGTAGATACAAAAAATATTGAAGCTATTGTTAATATGCTTCCTCTTAAGAATATTTCTCAGCTATGAAGTTTACAAGGAAAAATACAACCTACTCATTAATTTGTTTCTAGTTTAGTTGATTGAACTATTTCCTTTCTTAGAAAGGATACCACTTTCTCTTGGAATGATGAATGTAAAAAAATCTTTGATAAATTTAAGAATTATCTTGCAACCAGCTAAGTTTGATAAGCTATTTCATTTGTATACTTCAGTGAGTCCAAAGGCTGTGAGTGCCCTGTTGGCTCAAAATGATAACAATGGTAAGGAAAGACCTATGTATTACATTAGTCAGACTTTACTTGATTATGAAACAAGGTACACAAGTTTGGAAAGAAAATGTCTAGCTCTAGTTTATGCATGTTATAAAATCTAGCATTATCTTATAAATTTTGAAGTCAATATGATTGCCAAGTTTGATCCTTTGAAATATCTTTTCTCACAAATGGATCTCTCTAGCCATTTAGAAAAGTGTGCGATATCACTTATAGAATTTGATCATAATTTAATTTCTCAAAATTCTATTAAAAGAAAAGCTTTAACAAATTATTTAGCTGAAGCTCCTTGTACTCATTTAGATGCATGTTCTTCTTCAATAGAATTTCCTGACGATAATATTTTAGTTCTTCAAAAAGATGATATTTGGGAATTATATTTTAATGGATCTATATGTAAGATAGGTTATGGTGTTGGTATTTTGTTTATTCCTCCTACGAAAAAATCACTCTTTTTATTATATAAATTAACCTTTCATTTTACTAATAACATTGTCGAGTATGAAGCTCTTTAGCTAGCCTATGAGCAACTTCATCTCTTAACATCAAAAACTTGCAAATATATGTAGATTCACTATTTATTTTTGAATAAATTAAAGGAGGTTATCAAACTAAGAGTCATAAAATGACATAGTATAGAGATTTGGCTCTTGATGTGTTTCCATAATTCTTCTCTTATAATATTCAAATCTTACATATGAAAGATTACTGACATGTGGACACCATGGCGAGCACAACTTCTTTTATGTCTCTTGAGAATAATGCTGAAAATTTTCAATTTATCATAAAGACTCTTAAAAGCCCTATAATTTCTAATAAAATATTACCTCTGACTGTCTCACTTTGCATTTGGATGAATGGTAATCCCATATATATATATATATATATATATATATATATATTTTTTTTTTTTTTTTAAGATAGTACTTTTCCTAAATCAAGAACAAGAAACATGCATAATCATATTAGTATGCTTTCAACATGTTACATTATTTTAGGAGATATGATTTATTTTTTAGATGTATCAATAGAATTGAAATTCTACTAGCTTTGGAAAAAGCTCATTTTGGTTTTTGTGGAGGGTATTTTGGTGGAAACTATCTACTTCATAAATTACTTAGAATGGGATATTATTGGAAAATGATAGAGAAAAATTATTTCATGTTTGTTAAGAAATGTCCTCAATGTCAACAACGTATTAATTTGATTCACGCTCCTTCTCATGAGCTTCAGAATGAAGTTTCTCCATAGGTTTTTAGTATTTGGGATTTGACCTTATTAGAAAAATCTCACCAGTTTCTTCTCAAGGCATACTTACATTCTAACTACTACATATTACTTCATGAAGTTGGTTGAACTTGTCCCTCTTCATTCCACAATGGTGGATGCTAGTTATGATTTCATCCTTAACAATATCATAACACGATTTGGTATACCTTCAATGATAATTTCAAATAGTGACACTTATTAAAAAAAAAAGGGTCATTAAATTCTTGGAGAAATACTAGATTCAACATAAATTTTAAACTCTTTATTATCCTCAATCTAATGGTCAAGCTAAAGCATAAAAAATTGAACAAATTCTGTGAAAAAATAGTTAACAAGCATGAAAAAGATTGGTATACTCAATTGACATATGCTTTATGGGCTTATAGGGAAAGTGTTTATACTACCACAAATATTGTTTATGGTAATGATCCTATTACGCCTTTTGAATTAGAAATATATTCTTTACATGTTTCATTTCATGGGATAATTGGCAAATATACTTTTTGGGAACATTTCTTACAAGATAGATCTAGAAATGTTGGATGAACAAAAAATACATGCCTTAGAACATATGAAATCCTATCATAAATCTCTACAAAAGAAATATAGTCATAAGGTAATTGAATGAAAAATTTTGGTTGGTGATTTAGTCCTATATGAGAATCAACAAAATGTGAATTTTCTACCTAGTGAAAAGGGAAAGTTTATTCCTAATTGGCTTGGACCTTTTGTTGTCATTGACAACTTCAGTTCTAGTGCTTATAAACTTGCTTATATAAATGGTGCTTCTTTTAAGGAACATGTTAGTATTATGCATCTTTAAAGTTATTATCCTTAAATTCATTCCTTATTTCTTTATGCATTTATGTATTCCTTAAAAAAATTATTTTATGGTTTATGAAGTTCTACCAAAAATGACATATTGAATAATTTAATGCACCTTCTTTCTTTGTATTAATTTTTGTATCAAACATATAACTAATTAGTAGAGAAATTTTTCATTCATCAAAAAATGCTTCATGTTCTGATACATATGTGGCCAATAAATCTATTTATCATTGTGTCTATTACTATTTTCTCATGGCTAATGGCTTCGAGATCTCTTTGGCCTATAATAGGAAGATGTAGATTTGTGTATTCACATATGGCTCCTCGATATTCTGATACCATGGGATCACTCTCAAGCACTCTATAACTCAACTATTAATTTCTCCTCCCTTTCTTTCCACATCATTTTCCCTCATTAGACACATGCAAAGATATCAACATGCTTGTCAAGATCTCTATATCCAAGAGATGAATATCCCTAACTCGATCCAATACATAGTAGGATATACATATATCCTTAAGAACTTTAGATGCAAAAATTCTCCACTCTAGTACACTAGCTATCAAATGAAAATTGCATTTATTAATTTCATACTTTTTCAAATCAAATTACATATTTAATAATATGTCATATTTTATATCTGCGTCTTCCTTCTAGATTTTACGAAGAGGTCTAGATGGAACGGGCATGGAGTGACTACTCCCTCCACACTCACTATGTCTAGGCCTTGTTGGTGGTGTCTTTAAATTTTTAGGTGAAGGCTATTGTGATCTCAGTGGTGATATGTGAGAAATGTGTACATCTACACTAGTATCACCTACAAGGGGCATCTCCTTTTCTCTCTCCTCTTATCTTTGATCTAATCTCTCCTCCACTCTCTCCTCCTCCATGGGATATCCCTAGTGCTCCTCCTCTTCTCTTATATCCTCATCCTCCTCTTCTATACCATCATTATGGTGTGTCATATTTGAAAGACATGGATCACTTGTAGGATAATTCTCTAGGAAGATAGGGAAGGTCCCTTATAGACTCTAGTACCTAATTTAATCTTGGCTCATGCTTGAATAGGTCACATATAATGGTACCTCAATATCCTTTGTCTCATTTACATCACTATCCTCTATGTCTACTATCATTGGTCATCATATAGTTTTGGGTCATTGATAGTACCTTGTCAGATGTACATAGCAAGGTAGTACTCTAGGGACACCCTATATAAGGCCAAACTATCTTATCAATCAATCATAATATTACAACATCAGTATATGATTATGATGACCCTCTAGTATATTTTTTCACTGTGAGTATCTCATCTAGAATCATTTATCTAGCCACTCTATCATTTGGTAGTAGGGTCACTATATCACATTTACACTAGGAATGTGGTTTAGTCATACAATCTAATAAAGCATATCTCCAAATTACTGGGCAATTCTCAAAGGATAAAAAAAGGACTCTTAGTGTACTTATATCTACCATTATTTGAACACCTTGTGCATGGGTAAATGCAAAATGCTCAATCAACCAAACCTGCAAGAGTTTGTGTATCAGAATAATCTCTTTCTCTGATATCACACTAGCTAACATAGTCAATTGTATACCTGGGATAACTTATTATGACCTGATGAGAACATGGTCCTCTCACTTTCCGTCCTCTATATAAGAAAGCTAAGAGGTGTTGAAAATTTGGTACACTTTGAGCTGGGTAACATAGCCAAGGATACTATACTAAGAATGAAGCTTTGTACCAAAGTTATAGGTCTTTATAGTATGGATGATAAAAGGACATGATCTAATGAGGTTAAAAACTATGGTACCCATCCTAAGAAATACTCCCTATGTATAAGGATCTCCACAAAAACTTTTTATGCTCTAGATTTGACAGTTTCACCTTAGATTGGAAGCTGCAAGATCTTGTAGATATCCTCTAGTGTCACTATAATCTCTCAAGAGGGAATATGGAAGGAGTATGTATTCTCATCCCATCTCTCTATTGGAGCTGACAACATGGCTTGGTGTAGCCTGATCTATAGTATAACTTCTACCTAGTATAGTCCTACATCTCTTAGTAGTTGTATCTCATACTCATTTAGCTCAGATAGTCTATCTTTGATTATTACTAGCAACTCTACAAAGGGATGCACTCAATAATGGACCACATTCTATAAGAATAAATAAATGTCATATATACATTCTACATCATCAAATTTTTAAATCCAACTTCACTAGGTCAAGGTTGACCTAACTTAGGTTAGGGTTGACCTTCTTGGGTCAATGTTGAACTCATCCTAGAATAGGAAGAGACCTTCCTATCCATGTCAACCTTCTTGGCTAAAGGTCAACATTGTTAGATTAGGGTAAACCTTTAAGGTTCAATTTCTACCTCGCCTATAGAAATTAGAAATTTAGAAAGTATAGGAACAAATAATAGAAAACTCATCTTAGGAAGTGACCGTCCAATAGCTAAGAACTATATTAGAAGCTCCATATGCATCTCTCAAAGTTCTTCTCTCCTCAACATTTTTATTTCTCTTTTTAATTTAGAAATGCTAAGAATGAGTAATTATGACTTCATTTTTCATTATTTATAGTTAGAATTATTGTTTCTCCTAGGGTTTACTTAGGGTAAACTTAGACTTCCCTTTTTATGCATATAGATAAACATACACTATTTTCATCATAACTTGAGTTTGGTAAATATATTTTTAGTACCATTAGTGGAATTGGAATCATGATTAATGTACATAACTCCTTAAATTAGTTTAGGAAGGGTAGGAATAACTATAATTTATTTAGTAGACAAAATTTTCAACAAATTACATATCTAGTAGATAGAGTTATCCTTATCACCTTATTTCACCCTTCAGAAGTAGAAAGACAAATTAGGAGGGCATAAGAGGATTTATGCACTTCTCAAGTGTAATTTAGTAAGCTTTATGTGATTTATAGATTTTCATTAACCTTGTGTGTTTTAGGTTCTAACAAATTTTTGCAAGATCTCTACATCTAGGACTTGGCTATATCCTTTTTATTTACTATGATGTTTTCTTACTTTAGCTTACATATTCGCATAGTGTCATATCTAAGATAAAGTGTGGGCTATATCTATCATCTTAAATGTAATAAATTTCATCTTGATAGGTTTAGCACCCTCTTTTAGTAAATTTATCATGATAGAGTTGCATTTGGCATTCATTATGAACTTGATTCCTTCATTCTAGGTGAAATTAGTGTTCGGATCTTGAGGATTCTCCTTAATTTACCTCTTCAATGGCTCTATTGTCGATGTAGGAATTAGGTATAGGTATTCATAGCCTTCATCATATTAATAATAGGACTTTTTTGTCTATACCTGGTAGTCTATCTTGTTTTGATATCATTTCTATATCTTTAGGCATCCTCAGAACCTCCTATTTTCTATTTTGGTTGAATCTGGAGCCTTAGGTTGATGTCGAGGTTGACCTTGACCTAGGAAAAGCTTAAGGTTAACTTTGAGCTAGGGAAAGGTTGAGATCAACCATAAACTAGGCTAGGGTTGAGGTTATCATTGACCTTCTTCAGGATTTGATCCCCCTTTTTCAAATTTTGGTCTTGGAGGGCCTTAAAATCAATGTCAAACTTTTGTATTTGAATGTGGAGAGGTTTTATTTTGAAATTTATTTTTTAATTTTTTGTCCTTAGTTTTTTATTAAGATAAGACAATGATTTGAGGTAAAATCTGAATTATAAGTCCTCCCATTACTCTAGGAGCCTCACCTTGAAGCTTCTATATAAAGACTCTCATTTTGCATTCATTTATGGACAAGAGGTCATGAGAACCACACAAGTGATGGTAAAATGAAGATGCAAGATTACAAGAGCATGATATAAAAGATCAAGCCATTGTCAGTATCAAGCATTTTATGAACATGCCATTATGAACATCTATTTGGAGCAAGAGAGATCCTAGCTTCTTTGGTCAACCATTATCAATATTCAAACATTCAAAGATATATTCATGGGGTAGGAATTACAAATTATGAGTTTTGTAGGAGAACTTTATTCTTGGGTTCTTTGTATGTTTTCTTATCTCCTTCAACTCGATGCATTTCTTGTTCATACATTCTCATGTTAGGGTTCTTTTGTCACTTAGGTTTGCACCCTTGTCCAAGGCCTATGCACGAAGACAACCTAGTGAAACATGGAAACAACCTCCAAGTTGTGGGACTTGAACTGTGAGGTTGAGTCTCCAGAGAAGGTCGGCTTCATCTTACTATCACGGCACACCTATCTACTCTTGGAGAGGAAAAGGGAGAAGGAGAGCAGGAAAGAAAATCTACCTAGTCTAATCTAAGGAGGTGATGCACCAAAATAGAGTGTTCAAACTTCATTTCTGCCCATATATGCACTACAAAACCAAGATAACATTCAAAAGACATACACACCCAAACTTATGTCAATCAATAACCACATACAGATCAGGAAACCAAACTGAACAACACAAGGAAAAGGATTTCACTTATATATTATCTAATAGGCCGAAAATAGATACAGTATGCAAGCCACAGATCTCAACAATACACCAATGAGAGGCAAGATGGATGCACATACACATCGATGGCTGAAGGAGATTATACAGAATGTTATACAGCTCAGAGAAAAAGGGAATTTTACACTGTAGACCTGCGAGCAGTAGCAGAGAAATCAGAAAAGGAGTCCTAAGAAAAGATCACAAAATTGCATTTATAGTTCAGGCATGATTGAGGATTTTTACATTACAGTTACTTCTCACCTGCTGGCAATAACTTCTCACCCTAAAAATCCAATCAAAGATCTGGTGGTTTCGAGTACCAAAATTTGATATTCCTCTGAGAAAGAGCCTGGAAAAGATAGAACAATGCCATAACTGTGCTCTGACTAGGTAGATGGACTGACTAAGACGGTGGAGTATCTTTCTATGTTTCGCATTCACTTCTGAGTCGGTGGCATTGATCACAGGATCGAAATATCATGGAAAAAACTTGATTCATTATTTTTGGCTCATGAATCTGTGAGGTCAAAGCAAGTCAAACAGTTCCTTATATGCAAACTAGGCCACGCAGACCAATCACATCTTTTCATTCTTCCACCTGGGAAATCCTCTGCGATTGACCTCCTTTATTGAACTAACCGCACCACCCTCAAACTATTATCGTTAACCGTAACTGTGAGCCACTAACTGTCAACCTCAGTCGAGCCAGCGAGATAGGTGTCGGCAAGATGCTATGTCGCTATGGTAAAGATCGCACAACTTTGCCAGAGCAAAACAACGCCCTCCATTGATCTACCCTAATCTGACGATCGTGAAGACTCGTCGTATCACTACTATCATTACCCCGGGCCCATCATATCTGGCACCACCTCAGCAACTACACCACACTTGAATGACACCTAGCAATATCTAACTGATGTACCTTGTTGCAACTTCGCTGCACTGATCCATGTGGCAAAAGGGCCTTATGTTGCTATGGTAAAGATTGCACAACTTCACCATAGCGACATGGCGTCTTTCGTCAATTTTCCTTGATTTGATGGTAAGCAAGATAGATTGTTCCCCTCATTGCATTAATGAATATGAACTGGCCATGTTGAACTGTCTGACGGATCTTCGTTGACATCTTTTGACCCACGAGGACACGTGTCCTCCAGGCGCTATGTCATCATCATAATTCTCGTGCAACTTATCCATAGCGAGACAACGCCAACCATAGATCTTCCTTAGATCTGACGGTGGAGAAGTTAACCTTTTACTGCATTGGCCACATTGAAGATTTGGTCCAATGTGCTAACTATATTCTGACCTGGCATACGTGGCTGCTCCCCAAAGCGCCACCTTGGTCTGACAACGCACCAACCGAGAGGGTTCATACTTTCTTGACCCTACTGAGGGATACGTGCCAACTAGGTGCTATGTCACTAATGGAAAACTCATGAGTTTTCCATTGGCGCCATGGCGCCTTGCCACTTTTAAAAACTTTCAGCCCGTGAAACTGACCACTCATCGCTAACTTTCCCGTTGACGCAACCTGCCTGCTGTCAGACTTTTTTGTCAGGCACTATGTCACTATGCAAATTTTTCGGCCAACACACAGTGCCATGGAAAATTTTTGACTGCCGAAACATTTCTACCCAGCAAGCTGGACCCACCGGACACGTGTCCTTTGGGCGCCATGTCGCTAACATAAATCTCACACAACTTCGCCATAGCGAGACAATGCCAACCATAGATCTACCTTAGATCTGATGGTGGAGAACCTGCGGGCCATAGAACCATGTTATAAAGTTTAGGCATTAAAATAATATAAACTTTCGGAATTAGCCATTGGATCATTTGAAATTTGAATCTCTGGTGGGCGAACAAATGATAACATTTCTGGCGACTCACAGGGGGCATGAGCCTGCTCGATGCATAACCAGTGGCCTTATGTATCCATTGGGCTACAGGGTCAAAAAGTATGAATCTGAGAACAACAAAACCCTAACCCTTCTGTAAGGAGATCAAATCATTGAAAACCCTAGCTCTACAACTACAACTGGAAACAAAAAACCAAACTTCCTCTGCAACCTGAGACACTTCAAAATCTGCTACCTCACAGGGAGGTGGTTGTGCTCGCCCACTTCTTGAAAAGCAAGAAACAATAGAAAAGAAACTAAACTACTTATGTACATGGATTCACAAATTTTTAGAAACAGGACTTCAGATAGATCCCATTGACTGGAATGGGAAAAATCTCTCCATTGGGTCGGCTTAGCTGGAATGCATTAGCCTATTTGCAACTGGAAATCAGATAGGAGCCACTCCATACTGGGTCAAACTTGGAATGTCTTCCTGGTTTTGCTCTGTCTGAATCCCACCTTAGAACTAAATCTCCTTCTTTGAAGGTTCTGACCCTAGTTTTCTTATGAAAATTCCTCTTCATCTGCTGCTGATGTATCTCTAGGGTTTGCATAGCTTTATTTCTCTTTTCTTCTAACTCAATTAGCTTTTCCATCCTTATTGACATGGCATTATCTTCAATCAATTCTAGCTGATGAGCCAATTCCAAGGATGGGAATTCCAATGAAATTGGGAGTCTGACCTCCCTACCATATACCAGCACAAAAGGTGAATTCCCAATAGATCTCTTGGGTGTTATCCTATTAGCCCACAGAGCAGTTCTTAATTTCTTATGCCAGACCCACTGATTGTGTTCTATTGTCCTCTTCATGATTCTGATCAGATTCTTGTTGGAAGACTCAGCCAAACCATTACCCTGGGGATAGTAATTTGATGATGTGCTCAGGTAGATATTGTGATTCATTGCCCATGCACAAATTTGGGTTCCAACAAAAGACTTAGCATTGTCCGAGATGATAGTAGAAGGAGCACCAAACCTAGATACAATTCCATCAAGGAATTCAACAACTGATGGTTCTGTGGCATCCTTCAAGGCAACTGCCTCTGTCCATCTAGTGAAATAATCAGTAGCCGCCAAAATCCATTTATGACCTGCACTAGATGGAGGATTAATGGGGCCTATAAAATCCAACCCCCACTGAGTAAAGGGCTGATCCACCTAAATAGGACGAAGGGGGAGAGCTACAAGCCTCTGTTTGCCTGAGAAGAAAGCACACTTCTCACATTTCCTCATGCATCCATAACAATCATGGAACAAGGATGGCCAGTAATAATCAGCCCTCATGATCTTCATGGCAATTGTTCTTGCAGAGAAATGGCCACCATCAGGGCCATCATGAAGTTCCTTAATCATCCTCTCAGCTTGATCCTCTTCAATGCATCTTAACAAGGTCCCACTAAAATCCCTCTTGAATAGGATACCATCAATTACAACATAGGGAATGGACTACAGTCTATATTGTCTTCTTTTAGCTCTATCCAATTCCTGAGGGTATCCATTTCCTGATAAGAAGTTCTTCATATAATTTATCCAACTCCTTGGACCATTAACATTTCCTTCCTCCTGCTGCTCTATTAATACCATAGCAGCCTCTTCATCTAAATTTTGGCCTGATAACATTTCTTTATGCAATCCTCTCCCTCTTACCAGCTTGGTAATCTGAATATCAACATCATACTCCATTAGCTTAGTGATCCATCCAGCTCTCTTTTCACTGATATCCTTTCTTAACAGGAAGTCCTTTACACTAGCATGGGGCACCAACAAATGGATCTTATTGTGGGATAAGAGGTGTTTGAATTTCTTCAAGGCTCTGATGACAGCAAGGGCATGCTTCTCAACAAAGCTATACTTATCTTCATATTCCTTAAGCGCTTCACTGAAGAAGGCTATGGGCTGCTCCTCAACCTTGTCATTTGTTTGAGTCAAGACAACAGAGATACTTGACTCACCACCTAGAGTGTAGAGGATGAAATCTTTTTCAAAATTTGGGTTCATGAGAGTAGGGGCTGAGACTATGGCTATCTTGATCTCTTCAAAACTCTCCTTCCCTTCCTTGGTCCATGAGAAGACATACCTTTTTTAAGCATAGCTGTAAGAGGTTTCACCATGGTAGAAAGATTAGGAATAAACCTTCTTACAAAATTTATCCTACCAAGGAAACTTTGCAGCCCTTTCTTGTGTTTAGGAAGAGGAAGGGAAAGTATTGCCTTTGTTCTTTCTAGATCAATGGTCAACCCATCCTTAGATATGATGTGTCCCAATAATTTTTCTTGGGTTGTAGCAAAGACACACTTGGCTGGGTTAAGGAAAACCCCAAACTCTCTACATCTTAGAAATAACTGTCTTAGATGATCAAAATGATCTTCTATATTTTTTGAATATACAGTTATATCATCAAGGTATATTAAGACAAACTTGTCAATTAATTTTTTGAAGGCCATCTCCATTGCCTTCTGAAATGTGGCACCTGCATTTGTTAGTCCAAATGGCATCTTGCAATAAGAATAGGTGCCCCATTTAGTAGTAAATGCTATCTTATGTCTGTCAGATTCTTTAATCAACACTTGATTATAACCAGAGAATCCATCAAGAAAAGACAACCTCCTTGACCCACTGACTCTGGACAGAATCTTCTCCATGGAAGGGAGAGGATTGTGATCTTAAAGAGAAGCCTGATTAAGATCCCTAAAGTCCACACACAGTCTGATTTCTCCATTCTTCTTCCTTATAGGGACAACTTTAGCTACCCATGATGAGTGTTTGATAGGAAATATTATATTGGCCTCTATCAACTTGGATAGTTCTTTTCTCATTAGGGGCTCAATCTTAGGGTTCACTGGCCTCTCTTTTTGCCTTACTGGTTTGGCCCTATCAACTAAATCTATGGTATGCTGAAACAAACTAGGGTCAAACCCTTTTAAGTCATCATATGTCCAAAAAAATACATCATTAAATTCTTGACATAAATGAATGAAGATTTCTTGCTTAGTTTCAGAACATACCTTCCCCATATTCAGAGATTTTCCATCAACAATTGTAACTGGGGCATAATCATCCTTTTCTGTAGCTAGATTCATTCCTTTGCCTCTTGTTTGATCATCAGGATTAAAGACACTCTCCAAGGTAATGAGACCCTTGGGCAACTTGTTAGAACGAAGATGAATGATCTGATCACCATACTGATCTTGCAGTCTTGACTAGTTTCTATCTAAGAATTCTGCCTCATTCTGCAAGAAACTCACAATTTACTCATCATAATTAAACAGCTGCCAATGAGTTTCATTGTCAGGGATGGAAGGCCTCACTACCACCTTTATTTGTTGCTTCTTTTCTTCCTCAAGATTCCCTGGTACATCATAAGCTGCACCCACTGCTGCAAGTCTATCAGCATGTCTATTTTCTTTCCTAGGAATGCTCTAAATATTAAATGTGTTGAAGCCCTCAAGAAAATACCAGACTCTGTGTTTGTAAGACTTGAGCAGGCCATTTTTGGTGATATTCTGGTTTCTCACTTGGTTAACTACCAACTCACTATCCCTGTATACTCTCAAGGCTTGAATTCCTCTGTTTTGGGCAAGTAAGAGACCTTGAATCAAAGATTCATACTCGGCCACATTATTGGTGCAACTGAATTAGAGCCTAAAGGAGAAGTAGTATCTTATTTGTGCAGGAGAGATCAACACAACACCGGCCCCTGATCCATTTCTATTCCTTGAGCCATCAAAGTACATACTCCATGTTCCATTTATATCATCATTAGTCCTGATTAGATCAGGAACTTGGGCATCTTTCTCTATTATGCAATATGTACTAAGGCCTATCTTAAGAGTCTCTGACATAGGTTAATACTGATATGTACTAGCCCATTCATCCAAGAAGAAATCAAGAATCTCTACTATGGAAGTGGTAGGCTCATTTACTATGTCATTTTCATCCATCTCTAGAATAGGGCAATTCATATTGATAAAGTTGGGGGTGTAAGATTCAGTGTGATGAAGGGCTTGAGGTTCTTCTCTAATTGAGGCATTGGCTCCATATCTGGTCCTAAATGACATATATGACCAATCAGCAGATATGAATCCACCAATTTGAGCAGTGAAATCTCTTGAAAGACAGATATCAAAATGGGGCTTGACTTCAGCAACAGATATGTCTTGAATCATAGTGCAACTAGGGCATGCATGTAGGGCCATCTCCACATTCCTAAGGATACCTATAGTTTTGACAGTACTACCATCCAACTGTAACACATCCCTAACAATGGGCTCATATTTCATTCCTAAAGCATCAGCAACACACCTAGGCACTATTGAGCTACTAGCCCCTAAATCTATCATGCAATTGTGGACTAATTTGCCCCCTATAATCAAAGAAACATAGAATGGAGGAGGTCTAACCTTTTTATTTGTCTCCACATCCCCTGCTGGTTGTACTAGACTTGTGGCACTCTCCATGATAGATGGCTGATACTTGGGTTCAATCTTCTCTAATTCTTGCTATAGCAACCTCTTCTGCATTGGTATGGTAGCAAGAGCATCCCACATAGAACTATTCACATTGGTCTTCTTCATTTTCTCTACCACACTGAAAGGTGTATTAGAAACTTTGGTAGAAACTTTGGGAGCTACACTTATAAGAGGCTGAGATGGAGCAACATAAGGATCACTTGCATCTTTCTTTCTAGAATCTTGCTTTTGCTGTTGTGAAGTACTTGTTTGTTCACTTGCTGCATGTATATGAGGTGCAACACTTGAAGTTGAGGCCTGCTTAGGAGAAGGAGGGGCAGCATGTTCCATAGCTCTCATTTTGTTTCTAGTGTTATGAGCAACGAAATCCTGGTTAACATTACAATGCTCCCGAATCTGATGATTCATGAAAGAGCAATCATCATGTCCTTGAATATATGAGGCCTCCTTGGGATGATCCTCCTTTTATGATTTCTTTGCTTCTGGTTCTCGGTCAGTTAGGGCTAAATAAGATTCTACCTTCTGGCACATGTAATAGGCATAAGAATAGTTGCAAGAAGGACAGAAATCTTGATCTTGGGCCAAGTTATTTTGAGGGACTATAGCTCTATTCTGATTTGAGCTTGAAGCAGAAGTACGACTATTTTGCCTACCCTGATCAAAAGAGGTATTCCACTGATTAGGAGGCCTACCAACATTTGGAGCTCGATATTGCAATTGGGGAGGCTTGCCACTTTGAGCTTGCAACCTCTCCAAGGCCACTGCCTTGTTACTCATTTTTTGTATCATAGAAAAAATATCCTCTAATCTCTTTCCTTGGTCTTTCAACTCCCTCCCCTGCTCTTGCAATTTTTTATCTAGGGTCTTCTCTCTCTTATCTGTATTCAGCACTAGACCTTGGACCATCTCTTTAAGTTCATCTATCCCATTTGATTATGTGGAAGCTTGAGGGACAGGAGAAAGGGCTTGTGATGTAGAAGTAGTAGGAAGAGGGGCCATTGCCGGTTGGTGGTTAGGAACATCAGGAAAGAAAGGCATAGGGGGCCTTGGAACCAACTTTCCTCCTTGTATCAGGATGTTCTCAGCTTTTATGGCTATCTGATAGGCATTAGGCAAGGTATCTCCTCCCATAGTTTGGATTGTAGTGGCAATATCACTGTTAAAAGCTCTAAGGTAATGCAAGAAGGAATTACTAGGGGTAGGTTTCACTATAGTAGGTATTCTATCCCATGTCTTTTGAAATCTATAGTTAAAATCAGTCATACACTCATGGGGGGCTCTTTTAATAGTAGTCAACTGCTCTAAAAGTGACAGATGGTCACTTCTATCCTCAAAATGTTTGCATAATCCTACTCCTAGTCCATCCCAATCAGTTATAGAACCATGAGCTAAGCCTCTATACCACTGTAATGCTTTTCCTTTTAACGATGAGGCTAGAAGTCTGACAGCAGCATCATCCTCTGTAATACCATGAATGTTACAGACATTTGCTACTTCTTGGATATGCTCTAAAGGGGAGATGGAAATTTCACTAGTAAAATCAAGTATACTTTTTAGTGCAGATACCGGTATATCATGTCTTTGGGCTAACAATAGAGGACTTCCACCATTAAAGGTGGCAAAAGCATGAACTCTTGGTTGTGCCATGTAAACAAGTGTTCTATTGATGAGTGTCGATGGAAATCTAGGCTGAGTTCGAATAGTAGGAGGAGTAGAGATAGATCTTACAGGTATATTAACTGTTATTACAACCCTAACTGGAAATAATGAAGTTCTTGTCCTCCTTCTTCTAGGATTCGAAAGAGAAAGCTCTTGATATTGAAATTTACCTCTACAAGACACCCTTGTTTCAGCTTTGGGCATGAATTACTGCAACTTTGGCCTGGAACCAGATTTTTTGATGTTCAGAGTCACCAAGTACTTTGAAGAATTAGCCTCTTGAAGGCTTGAATACTGAAGCCAGCACTACCTCTTCAGTATTAATCTCTAAAACTCTTTCTTCTTTGACACTAGTAGACTTTAAATTTTGTTTGAAAAGTGTCCCACCGAGCGTGCCAAAAACTGTTGTCACTTAGGTTTGCATCCTTTTCCAAGGCCTATGAGCAAAGACAACCTAGTGAAACACAGAAACAACCTCCAAGCTGTGGGACTTGAACTATGAGGTTGAGTCTCTAGAGAAGATCGGCTTCCTCTTACTATAAGGGTGCACCTATCTACTCTTGGAGAGAAAAAGGGAGGAGAGCACGAAAGGAAATCTACCTACTCTAATCTAAGGATGTGATGCACCAAAATAGAGTGTTCAGACTTCATTTCTGCCCATATATGCACTACAAAAACAAGATAACATTCAAAAGACATACACACCCAGACTTATGTCAATCAATAACCACATACAGATCAGGAAACCAAATTGAATAACACAAGGAAAAGGATTTCACTTATATATTATCCAATAGGCTGAAAATAGATACAATATGCAAGCCACATATCTCAACAATACACCAATGAGAGGCAAGATGGATGCACATACATATCGATGGCTGAAGGAGATGATACAGAATGTTATACAGCTCAGAGACAAAGGGAATTTTACACTGTAGACCTGCAAGCAGTAGTAGAGAAATCAGAAAGGGAGTCCTCCTAAGAAAAGATCACAAAATTGCCTTTATAGTTCAGGCATGACTAAGGATTTTTACATTACATTTACTTCTCACCTACTGGCAATAAATTCTCACCCTAAAAATCCAATCAAAGATCTGGTGGTTTCAAGTACCAAAATCTGATATTCCTCTGAGAAAGAGCCCAAACAAGAAAGAACGGCGCCATAACTGTGCTCTGACCGGGTAGATGGATCGACTAAGATGGTGGAGTATCTTTCTATGTTCCACATTCACTTATGAGTCAGTGGCATTGATCACAGGATCGAAATCTCGCGGCAAAAACCTGATTCATTATTTTTGGCTCATGAATCTATGAGGTCAAAGCAAGTCAAACAGTTCCTTATATGCCAACTAGGCCACGCAGACCAATCACATCTTTTCATTCTACCACTTGGGAAATCCTCTACGGTTAACCTCCTTTATTGAACAAACCGCGCCACCCTCGAACTGTTATTGTTAACCGTAACCGCCAACCACTAACCGTCAACCTCAACCAAGCCAGTGAGACACGTGTCAGCAAGACGCTATGTCGCTATGGTAAAGATTGCACAACTTTGCCATAGCGAGATAGCGCCCTCCGTTGATATGCCTTGATCTGACAATCGTGAAGACTTGTCGTATCACTACTATCCTTACCCCGGGCCCATCATATCTGGTGCCACCTCAGCACCTGCACCACACTCGAATGACACCTGGCAATATCTGACTGACGTACCCTATTGCAACTTGGCCGCACTAATCCATGTGGTGAAAGGGCGTTATGTCGCTATAGTAAAGATCGCACAACTTCACCATAGTGACATGGTGTCTTTCGTCGATTTTCCTTTATCTAACGGTAAGCATGATAGATCGTTCCCCTTAGTGCATCAATGAATAGGAATTGGCCACATTGAACTTTCTAACAGATCTTTTCTAACATCTCTGGACCCATGAGGACATGTGTCCTCGAGGCACTATGTTGCCATCATAATTCTTGTGTGGCTTATCCACAGTGAGATAGCGCCAACCGTAGATCTGCCTTAGATTCGACGGTGGAGAAGTTAACCTTTTACTGCACTGGCCACGTCGAAGATCTAGTCCCATGCACTGACTATATTCTGACTAGGCATACGTGGGTGTTCCTTGAAGCGCCACCTTGGTCTGACAAGGCACCAACCGGGAGGGTTCGTACAGCCTTAACCCTACTGAGGGACAAGTGTCAACCAGGCGCTATGTCACTAACAAAAAACTCGTGAGCTTTTTGTTGGCGCCATGTCGCCTTACCGCTTTTTGAAACTTTTCGACCCATGAAACTGATCGCCCATCGCTAACTTTCCCGATGATGCAACCTGCTTGCCGTCAAACTTTTTCGTCGGGCGCTATGTCGCTATGCAAATTTTTTGGCCAACACACAATAGCGACATAGTGCCCACAGTGCCGTGGAACTTTTTCGACCATCAAAACATTTCTGTTTGGTAAGCTGGACCCACCGGACATGTGTCCTCTGGGTGCCATGTCACTAACATAAATCTCACACAACTTCGCCATAGCAAGACAACGCCAACCATAGATCTGCCTTAGATCTATCGGTGGAGAACCTATGGGTCATAGAATCATGTTATAAAGCTTAGGCATTAAAATAATATTAACTTTGGGAATTAGCTGTTGGATGAGCCAATTGTTTGAAATTTGAATCTTTGGCGGGCGAACAAATGATAACAGGTTTCAATCTAAAGGATTAGATATTTTCATTATACATTCAATACACACACATAAGATATTATAACCAACTATTTGTGGAGGTAAAGATCAGCTAAATGGGGGTTTGACTAAGAAAAACCCTATATAGCCAACCCAAAAAACCATTTTTAGATGTATATAGTTGATGTTTCAAGAATTAAAGTATGTATTTGAGTACCCTTTGGGAAAAATTTTGTGATATGTGAACATAATTTCTATCAAAGAAGTGTAGGTTAAGGTCAACTTTTGGGTCAAGGAAAACCTTTAATAGGGGGTACAATTATGTCACGAGGTAAGATCGTTGCCCACTATGTGGGTCAAAGTCCACCTACTTCCAGAGAGAAAATTTTTCCAACTTTTCTTAGTTGCATTTTTCTTGTTCTAGATCCAATAGTAAAATTTCCATAATGTAGTGCCTCTCCCATTTGATTTATGTAAGTCATCCTGATGGATGCAACCTTGTTGATGTCTCCTTGAGAAGGGATAATGATTGCAACCATGAGTGGTTTACAACATTGTAGTGATTTGATTGATGTTATTGTATTAGTTTCTTTGATTATGCTTATGGCTGATTTATGAGATTATGATGTGTTAGATGGCTTCATTGAGGTTCACGCCAGTGGTTACAAATATTGATGTGGTATAATGGTTTATTTTTGTGATTACCTTGATATGGGTGCATAGTTTGCACTATGTACAATTACCCTTCTACGTGGGACTAGGTTCCTATAGCAATGATTAGTCATGTATATGACTCTATTTTCTAATGTGTTTATGTGTCTTTTCATGTTGTTTAAACAACCATTATTAAATTTTTAAATAGTTATAAATCAATTGTCGATGTTAGATTATTGTATTGTTCAATTGATCATATTTGT